>JBAHVR010000392.1:690000-775000 GCA_036898135.1 Oncomelania hupensis | reverse complement strand
TCCACCTCTTTTTGTGTATCCCTCTTCTTCTGCCGCCTTGCACCGTGTCTTGCAGGATGGTCTTTGCAAGGCCTGATGCTCTGGTGACGTGGCCATACCATCGGAGTTTCCGTTTCTTCACCACTGTGAGCATGTCATCGTGTTGTCCAATGACTTGTGTGATGGTTTCCTCGCCACTATGAGCATGTCATCGTGTTGTCCAATGACTTGTGTGATGGTTTTCCTCGCCACTGTGAGCATGTCATCGTGTTGTCCAATGACTTGTGTGACCATCACACAAGCCATTGGACAACACGATGACATGCTCATAGTGGTGAAGAAACGAAAACTTCATTATACCATTACATTTCTATAGTGTAGTTATATGTGTAGACTCAAAATAAGTTTTAGAGGCATTAAATTCTAACAACAGTAAAAAGAAATAATTTTTGAAATTAAGTACTTGATTCATAGTATTATAATTAATGGAACACATGTTAACTTTTGTTGGGTTCCTTCTCGGATAGCGCAGTGGTTGGAGCACTCGCTACTATGTCGCAAGTTAAGCATCGTCCAGTGCGGTTAGCACTTGGATGGGTGACCGCAAAACGTGAAGCGACAAATAACAACGTGACTGAGTACCTACTCTCTTAAGGGTGGGGAAGGTAAAGCAGCGAGGGAGAGAGATGGGCATCACCCTCATTACGCTGGCCCAAGATAAGTGTGATCTCCAACATCACGCTCCCCTACGGCCACAAGGCTATGGTACTACCTTACCTTTTTATTTACCTTCTCATTGTGGTTTTCCCTTTAATGACTGGGCTGATTGAGCTGCAAAACATGGTGCCGAAAACAATAATGTAGTAAAGTTAAAAATATCATTGTCAGTTAAAGAGATGCAAGTTATAAATGAAAATGAAGTTAAAAAGAAATGTCATTTTAATCTCCTATTTGAGCCACATAATGGAATCCCCAGGTCTGTAGTGACGATGGCTTATAGAATATATCTAAATTATATAAGAACTAAATATTGTAAAAATATCAAATGCGTATGTAATGAAATGTTTTCTTTGAAACATATTTTATTTCAATGCGATCAATTGCATGATAGTCTACCTAACAATATGACAGCTTTGGACAATATTAGTTTTGATGTATGCAATAGTCTAGCGAAAACGTTAATTGGTTCTCCAATTGGTCAGTATCTATGATAATTGATGTTTAATTACATTTCATTCTTTTCTTTTCGCTTCTCTCTCCCTTTATATTTTTCTTCTTATCATTTTGATGAAAAAGACATTAAAATCAAACAAACAAACAAACGGAAACTCCGATGGTATGAAGAAGAGCACGCGGATTAAAGTGAGCGTGAATCCTTGATCAGAAGGCGACGACACTGATAGCCTACAATGTCTACTTTATCTTAAGAGCCGGCTATTGGCTTATATTATCCTTATAGTCATAACATTTTTGACGTATGACATTTGCATAATTTGAATCTAAAGGTCGTGTTAAGCATAGATTCTACATTAGACAGGATTGGTATCTTCCGACAGTCGAAGCTACACTTCCATTGCGCATGCTCAGGCTTGCGAGTGCAAAAGGTACTTCCGCCTCGTACGAAGTTGTGAGCAGAGTTTTGAAAGAATTTACCGATCTAGCAAACAATCAGCAACGCAGAGAACTGTTGACTGGTCCAAATATTTACCTATTCATATTTGTTTTATGTAGTGTTACTGCATTGTGGTATTTAACCAGAAATAGTATATATAGAGATGAGACACTGCTTCTTACCTCTCATGTGGTCGCTAAAACTGGATTATCTTTCCTGACAACGGTACGAGGGCTTTTGTAGCCCTTACCAGTCATGTAATAGATCGTAAGTTTTCTCCAAAATTAATGATCAGATTATTGTGAAATTTGGTACAGAAGTTGGTGGTAAAGACATAAAGAAAAAAAAGAAGTTTGGTTACACTCAGAACATAATTGTTCCGAATTTATTTTTTATTATTATTTTATTTTTAGGAAGACACTTGTTAAAAATAAATAAATACATATATAAATAAGTAAAGAAAAAAAGTAAAACATGGCAAGGAGGAGTCTGCAATATTTATTAATTAATTTTAAATTTTATTATAACCTTTATTTTTATGTTTAATATTTATTTATTATTATCATTATTACCTTTATTATTATGTCTAATAGTTTAATGTTTTATGTTAGTTTTGTTGATTTGATATTTATTGTATTTTATTATTCTGTTGTTGTCTTGTCATGTGACTGTTTTCATGTGACTGCATATAATATACTGTAGCATACTATTGCGTGCATGGTGCAAAATGGTTTTATGGGCAGATTTACAAAATCGTTTGATGAGGAAGTAGGCACATAATTATAAGACCGACACCCTTTCACCCCAACCCAGATATGTCTACCATACCTCTTGTTCTGAACTGAAATCATTAACATATCTTGTAATTACTTTGAAACTTAAATATATTCACCTTTCCCCTATCTAAAAAATTGGCATGATATAGTACAAAGACAAAAAAACTACAGTAGGTCCTTCCAACAAAAGGGCAGTTTGTGTACAATAAAGGTGAAAGTTTTATGTCTGTATTTTCTGGTGTTGCTGTCTTTGTATAATTTACTATACATTTCAATATCTATGTGCATAGTACATGTTTCAAACCATGTAGCGTTATATTTGTGTCAAGAATATTTCTATAAAAGACTGGCAAATAAACAGTGATTGGATATTGACAGTAGGCATATTGTGTCACTTCTAATTGTGTAGGCATATTGTGTCACTTCTAATCTGTATAACAAGCTTTCAGTTGTCTTTCTTTCTCTCACCTCTCCCCCTACCCCAATGTTGTTTCTCTCTGATACACACATCTAACACACACACAACATTCTATTTTTGTCATTTAAGTATTACTGTCTTTACTTTTCTTGTGACTCTTAAGAAATAAATTTGTGTTCAGTGCCCTTACTAAAACACTATGTACACAGCAAAACACAGGCAGGTAGTAAAAGTGTGTGTACATGTGACATACTTATTAACTATAAAACAAACTGGAAATAACACACAATGGATAATAAGTACAGTTTTTGGATGGACACTAGACTCACTAACTCAAAAATCGCATTGCAACTAACACACAAAGGTGAAAAAGTACATTTATAGTTTTTGAATAACACCCGTATATAAAAACACAATGAATCACTTGATATATTTTCTTTAAACAAGGTGATGGGGTAATGTCTAAAACAGCAGCAGGCGAATCAACATATTGATTGTGACTGCACGACCCAAGAAGAAGACCAGAAAACTGAAATTAAGTTATTTCAGTTTTCTGGTCTTCTTCTTGGGTCAATGATCTGGTCTCGCGACACTTCTTTATTAAAACTACAGACACATTGCACAAGCAGTTTTCTTATTTAGCACTAACAGTTTAAAAAAAAACTAGCCTTCATTAAATTTGAAACAAAATAAACTAGCCAAGATGCTGCGATACAGTACTTCGTGCAACCAAAAGCCAAATTCTTCACAAATTTTGTAAACATGGCTGTTTGGTATTGGTACAATACAAAAAGTCGTTAAAATAAATAGTTAAGTTTACACAGCAGAACAAATAATTATTATGAACATCATTTTCACCAATAGCCTTCAAACAACTCGGGGCTTACGTAAGAACAAGTACTGAGTTGGGATTACTGTTTTGCAATTAAACCCTTTTTCAGACGTGTCCTGAGTCCCTTTTCTCGTTTTGCCAGTTTAGCTTGACGACCAAACTCATCCATGAATATTTTGCACTTGTCATGTGCTCTTGTTCTAAAATACAAAAAGACAAGGTCTTTCAACAATTTTTCTTTAACAGACTCTTGTACTTCTACTGAGTACATCTGCTCATAGAACATGGTCAAAAGTGACCCATCTGCACATGCCTGAAAATAGTCAGTGAAAGACATACTGGCCTGATTGAACTCACTGAACTTTGAGCGGAATACAGTTTCCATCTGCAGAAATATGTTTTGTGACATTCTGGTCAATTTCAGCAACCCCCCCCCCCCCTGTCCAATACAGCAGTTAGAGTTCCTGGTTCTGCTTCAGAAGTACACATTCTGTCAATGCACATTAAAATGCTCTCATGATGGCTACGGTCTTTTAGTCTGTAGGCACGCTTCTTCTGTTTTTGCAGAAGAGCACCGCCAATGTATGCTACAATATCTTTCTCACTCTCCTGCACAGTACTGTCTATAGGAAGCTGTGCAGTGTTGACATCATATGATTTTAATATAAGTTCAAATGTTTCAAAACATATTAGAGAAGCAACATCAGCAGGAACAAAGGAAGACAACTCTCCTATGACATGCTCATCTACAAGAGCAGCATACAATTTGCTCCAAGACTTTTCCTTGGCACTGCTTGGGAAACAGCCTTTAGGTACTAGGCACTCATTCAGGAACTGCATCCTCTGGAGAAGTTCACACTCTGAAATCACACACCAAATGGGAAAAAGTGTCAGTCTTACTTTTTATTAAAAAATAGTCACAGAATATGCACAAAGTAAAATAGAGGACTGGTCTTCAAACTCAACCACCTATCAGTTGGCCTTTGAAGAGTGTAAGACTCGACGCTCTGACAAGTTTTACTCTACTGGACCTTTTAACCACTTCAACGATTTTATCATTTTAGTCACAGAATAGATTAACTTTACACTGACTACCAATTCTGTAAGTTACAATACTGGATTTCTCCAAAGCTTTTGATCGTGTCCCCCACCAACGACTTCTCTGTAAGCTCAATCATTATGGGATCAGGGGACAGACCCTTGCCTGGATTCAGGACTACCTGACTTGTCGGAAACAACAGGTGGTGGTTGACAGTGACAGGTCTGAAGCTGGCCCAGTTATTTCCGGAGTCCCTCAAGGCACTGTGTTCACTGTTGGGCCCTTTGCTGTTCCTTCTCTTCATCAATGACCTCCCCAACAACCTTTTAGTGTAAGACTAGGCTATTTGCAGATGACTGTATTGTATACAATGAGATTAGAAGCAAACTTGATTGTAAAATCCTTCAAGAAGATCTTGACCAGCTAACCAAATGGGGAAAGACCTGGGGAATGGGATTTCAGCCCGAAAAGTGTAACATCATCAGGGTCACCATGTCAAGAACCCCAAAGACCCACAAATACAAACTTAAAGGCCACGTTTTAGAACTGACTTCTGCATCCAGGTATTTGGGAATCAACATCTCCTCAGATCTTAATTGGAAACATCATGTGGATGCAACGGCAAAGAAAGCTAGTAGTATGCGTGGCTTCCTATACAGAAATTTAAGAGCCCGCAGTAAAAAGACAAAAGCAAACGCCTACAAAACCCTCGTGCGTTCCTGCCTCGAATATTGTTGTTCGGTATTGAGCCCATACCAAAAGTATCAATTTTTTAGCTGGAGATGGTGCAAAGACGGGCAGCAAGATACACCACTAGCCGCTACCATAACACCAGTAGTGTTACTTCCATGCTTGAGGAATTGGGGTGGGAGTCTATGGAGTCTAGACAGCAGAGGATCCAACTGACCACGATGTACAGTCTTAAATTATTTCCCAACTTCAGTTGCTGATATCCTTCAAACTAGCCTAGAGCTAAAGAATCTTTCATTTTGAGCTCCCCCCCCCCCCCTCCTAGTAAGTAGTATTGATGATGGCTGGAGCTGTACTGGTTGGGGTATATCCCCAAGGGCTGCTGCGGTAGCAAGATTGATTCAGCTGGAAACGTGAACATGCTAGGTGACTTTTATTTTTTGGGGTTTGTGTGTGTGCCTGTGCGTGACACTGTTTAGGTAGGTATCAACGGTTTGATAGCTCAATGAAAGAATTCAGATTCAGAGCAACAGCAACACTTCTTACTAAATAAACATGTTGGAAGATGTTGCCCACAAAGTCATGTCTTGGCATGTCATCTGCTTTTGTGCAGAGCTTTACCACAATCCGCAAGGTAATTTCTTGTTTTCCATCTGTACAAGGTGTGTAAGCAAAGTAAGGATAACCTATCTTTCACATTTTTTTTGTTGCTTTCAGCAGACAAGCTTTGTGTAAATTTTATATGAAAGCATACTGTCTCAATAGAATGCGCCACAAAATACATGTTAACTTAGTTGTAATCACAATACTTACTGTTTGCCATTTGACATGCACGCTGCACCTCTGATGGTAGGCTCTTTTTGGCGGCGAGTTTGTCACAAGCCTGCTGGATGATCTCCAGGCTCAACTGCAATAAATGAACAACAAAAGGAACAATTAAAAAATATTTTAAAACTGGAATAACTCATGATAAAGAAAATAAAACACAGAACTGCTAGCATTCAACTTTTACAATAAGGAGAAACAAATAAGGTATATACATCAAATGAATGCTAATTTGGACAAAAACAAGACCAAACAACACAGTGCAAATTTACGAGCTTAGCTCTTCATCAGGCGGACAAAAAACAAAAAACAAAACAATACTTCCCAACAGGATTCATTTTTTGGACTCCTGTTGGGAAGTATTGTTTTGTTGTTTTGTTTTTTGTCCGCCTGATGAAGAGCTTAGCTCGAAAATTTGCACTGTTTTGTCTTGTTTTTGTCCAAATTAGCATTCTTTTGATGTATACCTTATTTGTTTCTCCTTATTGGAATAACTTATGAAATCTTATGTGAGGGCATTATTTTATTTAATTATTCTATTTAATCGCTCTGTTTGTCCAGCTCAAGAACTGCTCAAGGCGATGGCCAATGCAGGATCTAACTCGACATTAGCATGCAGTACATTGCCCACACCTGGAAAACTTGCATTATGTGCACCAATAATATGGGTGATTAATACACTGTTATCTGTGAGTGCTAAAGTTTTAAATAAAATTGTAAAAAAAATGACATATAATTTTCACTAAACATGCATAATTTCAAATATATACACTCCACAAAAAAAGCTACAACATAATTCAAATCTGATGTTCGTGTACTTACTGCTCTCGTAGAGTCTTGTGCTGCATGACACTGGCTGTCCTCAACTTCAGTCATTTCATGTTGATCGACCTCCTGCAACAATACATGAGGCGATGGGCCATTATGATTAACTGATTGAGGGAAAATAGATAATAGGCCTACACAATTTCAGCTTAGGCCTACTTAACAAACATACCTCTTTTAAAACCAAAGCAACCAAGTTTTCTTGCTAATGCCCTCCTCCTACTCATAATACAATCCAATCGAACATTTTCATTTCACCGGTACAAAATGTTGACAAACTCACAAAGATTGAAAGACATTACTCATTACACTAATTATTAGTCTTACGACTTAGTCTTGCTTTTCGTTCCACCTACCATGACTTCTCGCTGCCTTTCCAAGAAATTATTAATTAAAACTCGATTTCAGAAAAGTAGTTATATAATTTTAGTATGGTATTATTTTGATTGCCAACCACAGGTGTAAATAATTGCATACATACCCGAAAAACTTCCTCTAAACAGGCACTCAATGCGGGACATTTCAATTCTGTAGCCATGTTTTTGCGATGAACCGGAAGTGACGCTTGCACACCGCAAGCAAAACCCTGGCAGACGGAACTAGACGCAAAGCGAAGAGAGAGAGATACCAATCCTGTCCCCTCTAGAATCTATGTGTTAAGGTAGATTTATTAACTTTTCTATTAACGCAATATCTATTTTAAACGTCGGGTGTGGTGGAACCGGGGTAAGCGGAGGGGTTGGGGGGGGGGGAGGATTACATCAGACTAACTTTATGTTGTTGCTAAAAGTTCGCCCGCTCACGAGTATTGCGTTCCAAGTTGCTAAAAATAAAAAAATAAAATGAACAATAACCTTATTCAATCGGGTTAATAAAACGAATGATATTATACAATTGTGTTACTTCACTCCGCTCTCAGTTTTGCTTTACGAGATTCTGTTGCATTCATTTCATAGATTTACATCAAATGGAAGTGCCGTAAATGAAACTTTAATGCTTTTTTAATATCAGGTTTAAACATTGATTTTATGCATAGGCTAGGCGCGCATGCTGTCTCTCTTTGTGGGAGAAAACATTCAGCATTGAGAGTCAGTAAAAAGGATTAATATTGTAAAATGAATCCAGTTAAACGGTTTGTTATTACTGTTTTTTTTAAGTCATTTTCCAAGGCTGAGGGCACGAGCCACTACCATGTGAAACTATCCGCGCCTTTTTTTTAATGGAGGTGGACAGGGTGAGGAGGGTACAGGGAGAGGAGGGGGGTGAAGGGGGTAGAAGGAAAAGATAAATGACGATGTAGGCCTAATATTTACAATGGCGGTGGATGATTAAGTCCAAGGTCAATCCCTCAACATGGTGCATTGCATCAAATATTTATGAGTCATTGTATCAGACAATGAGTCCTGACAGGAAATCCTCTCCCGGATCGCACAAACAACTGCTGCTCTGACAAGGTTGAAGCCCATTTGGAAAGACAGGACCATCAGTCTACACTCCAAGGTAAGGCTGTTGCGTTCCCTTGTCATCTCCATCTTCCTATACGCTTGCGACCCTCACAGCAGACCTACGACGAAGAATACAAAGCATGGAGAAGAGGTGCTACAAAAGACTTCTGGGCATCTCTTATATCCAGCACATCACCAACGACGAAGTCCGACAGACCATAACACAAGCTATTGGACAACACGATTACATGCTCATAGTGGTGAAGAAACGGAAACTTCGATGGTATGGTCACGTCACCAGATCATCAGGACTTGCAAAAGACCATCCTGCAAGGCACGGTGCAAGGAGATAGAAAAAGAGGGAGACACAAAAAGAGGTGGGAGGACAACATTCGAGAATGGACTGGCTTGACACTGAGCGAAGCCATGTGGGTTGCTGAGGAAAGAGAAAGATGGAGTACGCTGGTTAAAGGTGGTGCCCATGCAACCTTCGAGTTACGGGATATAAAAAGATATGATGATAACACAGACCGAACACGAATGACGAAGGGACTGAAACAGCCTAAAACATTTGAGAATGGTTTTCAATACATCTAAACTTTTCTTAATGCCTTCAGAAGTTTTGATTTAAAAATACAATACAAATATTGTGGGTTAACTTTCGTTTTTTGCGATTTCATGTAGGATACAACAGATTTACAGATGGATTAGGCTAATAAATAAATTAGCCTATATCGGTAAGATAACCAAAGCTCCAACAAAGTCATGCAGCCATCACTGTCCCATTTTTCTGCGTCAACTGAAAACAAGGAGATGACAGCTTCAGCTCACGCGTGCCTTGATCTCTGGAATCGATGTAAGCCCTTTAAAGGCACGCCCGACTTCTGTTTTAACTATCGACCACCAGAAAAAGTCTGTTTACTCGACCACTTACGACACCATGTTTCAAAACGCGCTCTCTCTCTCTCTCTCTCTCTCTCTCTCTCTCTCTCTCTCTCTCTCTCTCTCTCTCTCTCTCTCTCTCTCTCTCTCTCTCTCTTTCTCTCCTACTCTCAATCCTTTCAGTCCTGCTGATCCCCCGTCCCTCACCCTCGATTCTCCCTTCTCCCACTCCACTCTCATCCCGTATCCGATCCGAGCGATCGACCCTGAAAGCAAAGAGGGCGCTCCGGATGCAGGTGGGCAGCAGCCAATCAGAAGCAGCATCGACCGTTCGCTGCGGAACTGACGGCGCGTGCCGTGGGGTATGCTGGAATAGAAGATGGCGGCGGTGATCACGTGGCAGGGGCGACGGTATCCGGCGAGGACAGTGGGGACGTTGGCCCAGGTGCAGAAGGTCGATATCTCTCTCAGGGACTACTCGGGAAAGGGATTGGGGTATTAAGTCACCCACTGTCAACCGCCGCTGCTCACACGACCACTGTCAGAGTTTGTTTTCACTGGGGTTTTTTACACCAGCGGCCACGTGAACTTCCCTGACTGAGCTACTTCGCCGATCTACCTTGCTTTTCGTGTCGCCAAAGGATTGGTCTGGTTCACACAGGCATTATATGATGATGGCTTTTTGGTTTCAAAGATGGAAGGTTGACGACTAAAAGATATCTTTTCGCGTGTGTGTGTGTGTGTGTGTGTGTGTGTGTGTGTGCTTAGGTATGTATGTGAGTATGCGTGTGTGCGTGCGTGTGTGTGTGTGTGTGAGAACAACGCCTTGGTTATGCAACGGACTCTGTAATGCCACGATGACTCGTAAGTGGAAGAGTAGTTTAGAATTGTAAAGCATCTGATGCTGGTTACAGCTGACGATTCGTGCTGTCTTATACTGATATTTTATTTAATATGAATGTATGAGAGCCAGTGACAGAGAAACACTCAGGAGAGCACATACATACACACACATACACAAACCTACAGAGATTAGCGCACCCACACCCAACCACCCACTCTTTCACCCCACGCGCACGCACAGACTCAAACACACACACACATACACACACACGGCTATGATCAAAGTACACGCAAAGTACACGCATGAACAATCGAGTGGAAGAGCGGCGATTATCTTTAAAGAGGACACACGCCCTTCTGCCAGCTTTATCTCTTTCTCATCGTTGAAAAAGCCGTTCTCCGAGGCTCGTCCCATTTCATCCCCATTCCAATGTCTGATCGTTCAAACATAAGAACGAACTAAGAGTTTCTGCAATCCTGCTGCCTGTACTCTGACACAAAGAGACTTCGTATATTAGTTCACTAATAATTCCCTTTAAACGAAAGTTAGATTCCTTTTCAGTTCTGCTGCCAGTCGGCCAATATGTGGATATTTGTTCCCCCTGCGTGATGACGTTCTTCTAAAAGATAACAGGCGGGCGTGTTTTCCAAAAAACCATTCACTAGAATTTCAACACGTCGAGTTGGTGCACTGAGGAGCTGCAAACTTAGCAAAATTGTCATGTAGTTGTATAGGCAAATTTTTGGACGAAATAAAACCCTTATAGCACCAGAAAGATGAGATCGCTTCTAATTAATTTGATAACCAAGATGCTATCTCTCTACACCAGTTCTATCTCTTTAAGGCAAGGCAACTTACTTACTTTGTTACTGGGTTTTTACATAAGCTTCTTTATTCCTTTTGTTGAAAACTCGGCATCTCGTTTTACTACCAACCAAAATAATAGTAATAATAATAAAGAACTTCCCCAATTACGCCTTTTGTTTTACCCAGTTTGCTACAAGAACACTCAGACCTCATCTCACGACCAAAACCACTTTGCACAACGTCAAACTAAGATGTCCCCCACATGAATGCGGACTCGTTAGACGGTGAAAAAAGGGTCGAAACCTAAGCAACGTGATGCATGAAAGCAATGACTTCTCCACACAAGAAGAACATGAATAGCAGTTCATCAAGAGATGAAAATCCACTGCCGTCTTCTTAGACACCAGAATCCCGCCCAAAATGCGAAGGCTGGTGACGAGACATTTTTTGGGTGTTTTTTTTTTGCCACTGACTCGAGTACCGCAATTCTTTAAATTATAGACTACCTGCGGGTAAAGTCAACCATCCCCTTACCCCCCTCCCCCCTATAACATTGAAAAAAATACAGTATATTTGAAAGAGACTTATACTTTTTTTAACTAGTTCGTTTACTAACACTTTAAGGTGCCTCTAGACCCGAAACGAATCCATATGGGTATAACAACTTAATAAATAAGCACCACCTTTATTTCTGAGCAGTAGTCTAACAATTAGCGTTTCAAGAATTGTAACAATCCCATTATAGATTTTTAGGAATCCTTATTTCGTTTCTAAGTGATATTAGGTTATTGATTTCTTTATTATGTTAATGTATTGCTTTATATTACAGTCTGTTTCTTTTTTTTTTTAAAACAAATCATTAAATTTATTTATTTATTAACTTTTACAAAAGAGACAATCGCTTAGTGCAAAGACGTCCATTCAGCACAATTACCTGTTCAGTTAAACACTAGTGATAGGATGATTATTACTCATCATAGTACTAACTATAGCATAGTAATATCTAGCGGTAATATTAAGCACAATAATATTATAATGCTAAGAAATATTTTATTATAGCATATCCAGATTTACCACTTTGTTTCCACATACATAATACAATTTCTTTTCTGTTTTTTTTTAAACCCAGACCAATAAACCTAAAAACATTTGCCTTAAGCACAAGTATTTAGTATTGAAACGATGTGTCCATGCAAGTAGGATGCAGCCATTTCTCGTTATTCCCTGTGATACATTAATCACGTGCGGCTTCGGTCACGTGAGGTCTCATTGCGCCAAGATGGCTTCTTGGACAGATTGGAGATTGCTTCCAGACAGCGAGTAATCTCGGGAGAGGGGGAGCCTTTCTAAGGATTTTCTCACACAAGGGAAGCGAAAAAGAAGGAGGAGAAGAAGGAAGAAGAACGAGGAGGCAGAGGAGGAGCACAAGGAGGATGAGACGAAGAAAACCAAAAGTCCGGCGCAAGGGGACTGTAGATATTCAATAAAATAACTTTAAATATATAGTAAATGTCGGAACATACTCAGCAAGTGAGGTTTGATCGTTGAGGCTGTAATGGCCCTCCGCGCCATCTTAGTTTCTTTAACAAAATACGAAATCACTTTGTAATCCTCTTAAAAGCATAATGGCACTATGGCTTCTGCCAAAGGAAAGGGGGTTGTGTCCCTTTCCTTCTTTTGTTTATTCGTTTCTTCGTGAATTTCTTTCTTTCTTTCTGTTTGTCTGTCTCTCTTTATTTCCTTTATTTCATTTTTCTTTCTTTATATTTATCCTTTCTTTCTTTCTATCTTTCTTTTTTTCATTTTCGTTCTCTTTTTATTTTCTTGCTTTGTTTTTTTTCTTTTTCTCTCTCGCATAGTTTGTCTTGCTTTCTTAAAAAAAAAAAAAAAAAAAAAAAGCTCTTCGTTGTTACTAGTCACCTCAAGTTAGTCAACGCCTTTGAGCAGCTCTTGAGCTGGAAAAGCGCTCTATAAAAGCGATTACATAAAAACATAAAGACAGAACTTTAATTTATTAGTCTTGGCTGCAGAGAAGTATCCATATCATTACTGGTCCACTGTGACTTACCATGACGCGAGACCAATTGTTTACATATTATAATAGAGAGTTTACCCTCTGAAATGAATAGGAATAACAGAGCGAGTGGCACACAGTATTATAGAGTGTAGTGGCCTCGACAACGTATTTTCCACAAGTCTTGACAGCATGGAGTAATGCACTATACAAGTCAGCACTGGACACATAGAACTGATGGTGAGTGGATGGGTAAAGGGGGGGGGGTGGGTGGGTAAGTGTCAGCAGATTTACCCTCTGGGGCAGCTAGCTGCAATCATCCTGCATTTCCCAGTCTATAATTATCCACCGCCGTTTGCGGCCATTTCCCGTGCGATAATCGGCGACACTCGCCGTCGCACTGCCCCCTTCGTAATTACTAGTCCACCACGGTGACATGCATGCGTGTGCACTTGGCAAATAAAACGTTCAATCCCATACGCTGTTATTAGGATTCACTTCCCCTCCATGTAAAAATGGAATGACTTCTTCCTTCTAGGTGGTTCTGGATCGCCCAGTTGTTTGAGGCGTTAGACGGCGCACAGCAAGCGGCTGGTTGGCACCTTCGGCGGTTGAAGTTATAGATGCTGTTTTCGACCAGCACTTCAGGAGACGGTGAAGGGTGGAATGTAGTGGTGGATGGATTTTGGGATTTGGCTACAACCTGTGCGCCCAACGCGTGTCACCAGCTTGGTTTCCATGGAAACTGATCTCTGATTGGTTACCCGGAGGGAAGATGACAAGACTCTAACGAACGCTGACTTTATGTGCTTCTAACACCACCCCCAGCTTACACACATGCACCTTCCATCACCTTCCTGGGGGGAGAGAGAGAGAGAGAGAGAGAGAGAGAGAGAGAGAGAGAGAGAGAGAGAGAGAGAGAGAGAGAGAGAGAGAGAGAGAGAGAGAGAGAGAGAACAAAAGAGCGAACGATTAAAATTTACGAAGTTTAACGTTAAGATGATTTTTGTTTTTCGAATTAAACTTTTAGTAGTTTTACTATTACCAAAACAAAATTCGACTGTTCCAAAGACATTGTTTGCTAACGAAATCATTCAAAACTTCAATTTCTTTGGCCTCTCTCTCCCTCTCTCTCTCTCAAAACAGAGAGAGAGAGCGAGAGAGAGAGAGAGAGAGAGAGAGAGAGAGAGAGAGAGAGAGAGAGAGAGAGAGAGAGAGAGAGTCAATGACATATTCACAGAAAGCAAACAATTTGCTTTCGACATTTGTAACGGAAAACAAAACGTAAGAACAACGGGAAATGAAAGGAGACACTTTCACGGCGACATTTAGTTCGTCCGCTTTTTGGGGGGCAATTTTACGACATCAATTTCGTTCAATTCCTTGCGACATCCATTACCGAGCACCGTCCACGATTCCCAAAACCTGAGTATCACAAACCCTGTACCTTGCCTATTGTCTAATAAACGTTGTATGGAGCTGCTTTTTAAACTCGGGTTTTAGATACTCCGTCGGGGTTGAAATCACAGGCTTTGCAGCACGTGCGACACTTCCAAGCAGGAACCTTAGCACGGCAGAGACAGATAATTATAGCCCGAGAGAACGAAGGAAGCAGGCAGGGTGGGATGAAGACGAAATACCGTGCCATATTAGCCCCGTCACTTTCGCTACAAAATAACACAGTCATTCTATCAATAGGCAGGAGAGAAGGGAAGAAGATGGTGAACTGGGAAAGGGGAGGAGTAGTAGGGAGTAGGGTGGAGGTAGTAGGCTTCGAGAAGAAGAAGAAGAAGAAGAAGAAGAAGAAGAAGAAGAAGAAGAAGAAGAAAAAGAAGATGATGATGATGATGATGATGATGATGATGATGATGATGATGATGATGATGATGATGATGATGATGATGATGATGATGATTAAAAGAGAATGGGGAAGGAAGCAGGGAGGATTAGAAGAAGGAAGACGCGAAAATGAAGTAAAATGGAGAGAATAAACAGAGGTCGTGAAATATTAGTTCTGTCTCTTCGCCACACAAATAGCAAATTATGTGAGGACGGAGGAAGTACACGAAGAAGAGGAGGAAGAAGAGAGAACCGGAGACTGACGAAGAAGAAGAAGAAGAAGAAGAAGAAGAAGAAGAAGAAGAAGAAGAAGAAGAAGAAGAAGAAGAAGAAGAAGAAGAAGAAGAAGAAGAAGAAGAAGAAGAAGACAAAAAGAAGAAGAAGAAGAAGAAGAAGAAGAAGAAGAAGAAGAAGAAGAAGAAGAAGAAGAAGAAGAAGAAGAAGAAGAAGAAGAAGAAGAAGAAGAAGAAGAAGAAATTAACAATATGTCCCAAGCAATCATTGCTTCTATTAAATTTCCAATTTTACCTCTCAAACACCAAAAAGTCATCCACTTTCACATTATCTTCCTCTTCATAATCATTACCATCCTCATCCTCCTCCAGGTCATCATCATCATCATCATCATCATCATCATCATCATCATCATCATCATCATCATCATCATCATCATCATCATCATCATCATCATTATCCTCTTCCTCCTCCTCCGCTTCCTCCTGCTCTTCTTCCTCATTCCTCCTTCTCCTCCTCATCGTCGTCATTGTCATCATCATCATCATCATCATCATCATCATCATCATCATCATCGTCGTCGACATTGTCATCATCATCGTCATCATCGTCGTCGTCATCATCATTATCATCATCGTCGTCATCATCATCATCATCATCATCATCACCACACCACCACCATCAGTACAATTATTGTTGCTGGCGTACTATGGCGAACAAAAACCCGAACGCCAAATAGCAAAACGCGAATTAAAAGTTGCAAATACTTTTCTTTGCTCATTGTTGTCTTGTTAATAGAAAATTCTACACCTCGTGATTAAATGGGAGAAAATGAACAGCGGGGTTAAGAATGAAGAAATCAGAGGGTCTTCACAAGTCTATGTTCCCATGAACCTAGCCATATGTTCTCACAGCTGTATGTTCTCACAACGTCCTGTATTCCCATACTCCCTTGATGATGTTTCCAGAGCCCCACTTGCTCACATATCTATGTTCCCACAGCTAGCCCCACAGCTTTATGTTCCACAAACCCATGTTCCTACAGCCCCATTTTCTCACAGCTCTATTTTTGTTCCTACAGCTTCAGGTTAACACAGTTCTAAGTTCCCACGTTGCATAGTTCGTGTTAAACCTACAACCCGGTGAACTTAGAGCTGTGAGAACATATAGGGGTGCTCCGTCAAAACAATCTCGTCTTCTAGAATAATAGGCTGTTCCAAACAAAACTGAACAATGGAAACACAATTTGCTAAAGTCTTCAGTTTCCAATTGTAATAGCTTCTGCATCATTAGCAAAAGTGTTTATCACTATAGCACACTGCGTAGCCCAGACTAGCGGAGGCATCTCTCTGTATCTGTCTCTGTCTTTCAGTCTGTCTGACTCTCTCTCTCTCTCTCTCTCTCTCTCTCTCTCTCTCTCTCTCTCTCTCTCTCTCTCTCTCACTATCTCTCTCTCTCTCTGTCGTCTCAGATACGCTGTGTTATACACAAGCTTAGCACAACACTGAAACTGAAAGAGAAGAAAAATCATTTCGCGGAACGGCCTAGAACACACTGAAGCTCAAAAAACAGAAAATTAAATTTTCCTGGGACTTCCTCAGTTTCAAATTGTAACAATAGTCCCATCTTTTCTGAATTTCATCTCCATTTGTGACAAACGTTTTACAGCGAACGGGAAAACAGACAGTTTTTTGCACAAGCAGAACAAAGGAGGCGATAGGTTATCTTGTTAGTTTCGATATCTTGTTAGTTTCGACATGTAGGCCTAACAGCAAGATGTTCTTTGGATCTGATTTCATAGTGGACCTAGAAATTCATCTGCATTTGTGTCAACGTTTGTTTATTTATTTTTTCATAAACTGCATGCAACAATTTTCTCGGCATGTATCATTAGAGCCAAGAGCGCCGCGCACAGAGATATTAGCCAGAAACCAGAGATTTATATTAGTAAAAAAACAACGAACTGAAATATAAATTAGCAACAAACAAAACAACAAATATAAATTTTCTAGGAGCGACACCCACACACGCACACACACACATGCACGCACGCACACGCACGCACACACACACGCACGCACACACATACACATCCATTGTATGGAACGTTCCGGACTCTGCGCATTCTGTCCTTGAAGGATTTGACCACGGGCCCTTGTATTTGGACACCCGAGCGCCTACGCCTGTGACGCGTCTCCCTTAACCAAAGGCAGACGCGTAACAGGCTTAGGCGCTCGCGTGTCCAGATTCAAGCGCCTGTGGATTTGACGTTCATCGCATAGAAATGGCAGCGAAGAAGTATTTCTGGTTCAAACGATTATTTAATTATTTGATTTGATTTCATCTGATTTTGAAATTAATTTTGTACGCTCTAATTGGCATTTTGTTTGTTATGTTTTGCTTGTCAACGTTTCCACCTTATTCTCTTTCAAAAAATTTACCTCGCCGTGTTTTCTCTAATCAGATCGCAATTAATTTCTTTACTTTGAACACCTCTCTCTCTCTCTCTCTCTCTCTCTCTCTCTCTCTCTCTCTCTCTCTCTCTCTCTCTCTCTCTCTCTCTCTCTCTCTCTCTCTCTCTCTCAACGCGGGGTACTAGGCCATGACAACGACATGTAAAATAAATAACATATTAAGTACGATTTCATTTCTAGTACAGTACATACACTACACCGTACACACCTTTACATACGGTGTGATTTTCATATAAGAGAGAGCAAGGCAGAGAGGGAGAGAGGGAGGGACGGTAAATGCTTGCATGCTCTTTGAGCAACTTTTTAGTTTAGATGTGCGCTTTACAAAATAAATTATTAATTTTTGTTTCAATCCGTCCGTCCGCTCGGTTCATCATTGCGCGCATTTTTCTGAAACTAATGGACGTGTTGCTTTCAAACTTGATGTGTAGTTAGCACATACAGACGCCTACCAGCTGACACAAACATATGCATATGGGAAGACGTCATCATGGGCACGTCATCGTTTGTTGTTGTGTAATCGTAATTTCTCCGGAACTACTTGAGCGATTTGTTTCAAACTTGGTAGGCCCTACGAACTTAGATTTTACAGTTGCCTTCACATTAAAAGAAAAACCAAACTTACGCAAATCGAGGGACGTAATCTTGTAGTTTTTGTGTGCATTAATTCCTTTAAATTTTACATGTAATTAGAGTGTATAATTATGTTAGGCGCTGTTTTGGAATCTGCGCTTTTTTGGAATTAGTAGTATTATAGAAGGGGCTGCCCATTTTTTAAATTCCAACATTGGCCCGCTAGGGTTGGGGTTAGGGTTAGGGTTAGGATCTAACCCTAAGCCTTTCCGTAACTCTAACCCTAACCCTAACCCGAACCCTAACCAATGTTGGAAATCCAAAAATGGGCAGGCCAATTCTAGAATTGCGCAGGCCAATTCTAGAATTGCCCAGATTCCAAAAAAAGCGCAGAACATATACATAAATACCTTGAACCTATCTCGAGTGACGTCATCGTGGTGACGTCACTTTTTTGTTTGTTTGTTTATTAAACATAGTCATTTACAAGAAAACTTTATTTTTTGTGCTTCAACGAATTAAACTAACAAGAAGCTCGCGGGAATCAAACCTCGAACGTAACATATGAACCCTTAAATTACCCCCCAGATCCCTAAGTGTACGCGATGGAAGTTTGCGACCGTTAGGGTCCAGTACTTCTTCTTCTTCTTCTTCTTCTTCTTCATCAATAAGATCATTAAATGCAACTATTATGAAACCACAAGTCAACATTTTGCATTAGTTTGGTGTTAATTGCAGGATCACCCTCTTAAGACTTCCGAGATCTTGAGCATTCTCAAATACGCGCGTCCTGGTGAAGGTTACGTATCCCATTTCCCGATTTTCGTCAAAATCCACGTCAAAGGAGAACACGAGCATCCCTTTTACGCCTGTCTAAAGGTGGGATTCTTTATTACATGGATTACAAATTGAGGACTTAAGAGGACGATGACGATGTACACTTTTTACACGTTAGCAAAGCCATAGATAGGTACAGTTTCATTGTGTTTGTATGGCGGAGGCACTGTGGTCTAATGGTAGTGCTTCGGCTTGCGGATCGGAAGGTCCCGGGTTCGAGCCCTGGCCGGGCCATTGTGTTGTGTCCCTGGGAAAGACACTTTACTCCTGTTTTCCTACTCCTTCGGATGAGAGTATAAACCGAGGTCTAGTCTGTGTCGCATACATTCCATCATAACGGACTTTAAAGAGCATGACGCTCATGTCCTAGACGGGTGAGTGCCGGTGACAAGAAAATACTCAGCATGCACTAGGTCCTACTCCCCCATCCCTGGCTGCCCAGGATTGTGCTCAGTTGTCCGGGCGTCAAACCATGCGCCCAAAGGCTGCGGGTGGGCGTCTCGGGCGGCATGAGTTAGATCCTGTATCGGCCAGCGCCTTGAGCAGCTCTTGAGCTGGAAAAGCGCTATATAAGAACGATTAAATAAATAAATAAATAAATATGGTATGCCAGCTTAAGAGCAGTATTTTCTGCTTAGCCCCCTTTAATTAACTTGTGGTCGTTCCCTTTTGTTTAATCTGTTATACTCATGTTGTCTGTATTGGTGACAGTTTATTTATTTACTTATTTTATTTATTTATTTATTTGTTTATTTATTAATTCGTTTGATTTATTAGCTTTGACAACCCATCTAATACGTTTTTCAAACGGTAATGTTTTATACTGTACATAATTGGAAACAACATCGTCACCAATAGATCACATACTTTGCAATTTTGAGCAATTGTTGATCAACTGATGTTTCAGCGATACTGTTCACACACCATCACAACCTTTGACCCTTGACCCTACACTATTGAACTAAGTACTCGCCCTTCAGAAGTAATGGCGTGTCCGGGAGCTTTGAACTCTTTTACGTCGACCAAACCGGGAAGGTAAAGTTAATTTATACTCTTGGTGTTTAAAAAAGTAAAAAAAAACATTGCCCCCCACTATCACCACCACCACCACCCTAACAACAACAACAAACATACTACAAAAACAACAACAACAACTAAAAGAAACTAGAAAAAACATTGCCCCCACTTTCACCACCACCACCCTAACAACAACAAACATACAACAAAAACAACAACAACAACAACTAAAGAACAAAGGAAATAGAGCAGGGGCGGATCAAGGATAAGGTAAGAAAGAAGGGGGGGGGAGGGAGGTAAGGGGAATTCCACATGTGGCCAGGGTCCAGACCACGGTGGTGACCAGGGGCGGTGGCCTTTTCGGGTGGGGAGTGGAATGTCCAGTGAGTGGGGGGGGGGAGAGGGGAGCAAAGCCACCTCCCTCCCCTGACGATAATGTAACTTTATGAGGTGCATTGTAGGCCTCTCCTATAAGATAATATGGTTTATTACTAGTGTAAATCTATTTGTCGTGTTTAAACGTTCGTATCTTTGAGACGGGAATATGCGGCTCAATATGAGTATGACACTCATTATTTCAAAAAGTTCACGCACAATCATTGCTGATGAACACATAAAAGAGAAACACCCTATAAAACTACTTACAGATAAAGAAAGAGATCAGTTGAAGCATTTTTGCGAAATTAGTGCACAGAACCAATGTCATACAAACACGCATTGGGTGTTTTATGTTATTCCTCTTATTACGAATATAGTGTCTGATTTATTTCAGCTCTCAAAAATAGCATCCCGGCTTCCAGTACAATGTCAAAGTTGGCTAAATGTGCAATTTCAAATGGAAACATTGGTCAGCGTTGCATACAATTTTAGTTTGCTAATATCTCTGCTTCTAACTCCGATTCAGATATGGGATTGGTATCATTGGGATCAGCCAAGACAGACACGATGTAATATTGCATTATCATTTTGCGTACAGAGCCAGAAAGTATTGTCAGACTTTTTATTCATTCCTTTCTTTTGCATATTCTATATAAACTATGCAGAGACACATATTTAAGTTCACAACCCAACATGTAGCTATATTTCTTTATATATCAATTTGACGGCTTCATTAATGTGCCTTTCTTTATTATATATCATATTTTCAATTGTAAGAGCGTATACTTTGCATCAGAAAATATTTCTCTATGCCGGTAGTAGGTCTTGAGATCTAATAGTAAAAGTAGATTTGTTAAGCATTGAGTTTAAAGCGGATCAGATCTAAGCTCAACTGACACTTTTTAAATTAAATCGTGACGTAATTCTACAGTTTCCTACGTAAGCTGAATTCAAAATAAAGTACTTGTCGAGTGGACAGAAAGACGTTTATGCAGAACTAAATATTATTCCTATACAGCCAACAAATAACAGAATGCCGTCATATGAAAATCTTGCAAAAAGTTAAACGAGTGAAAAACTGAGTTTTATTGCACAAATGACGCCAGTTTGAAGTTTGTACTAATAGTAAGTATCTCATGAAATGGCGTTTACAAGAAATTTAAAAATTGAGAGAGAGAGAGAGAGAGAGAGAGAGAGAGAGAGAGAGAGAGAGAGAGAGAGAGAGAGAGAGAGAAAGAGAGGGAGAAAGAGAGAGGGAGGGAGAGAGAGGGAGGGAGAGAGGGAGAGATACTGTTGATGATGATGATGATGATGATGATGATGATGATGATGATGATGATGATGATGATGATGATGATGATGATGATAATGATGATAATGAAACTATGACAATACGCATGCGAAACCATGATGTCTTCATCGAACGACGTTGTTTCGTACACCGCCATCGCTGACAGAGATGCTGAAAGTAAACTACCCACTAAAACTACAGCTTCAGTGTATGTCGTTTGTGCCGGTCCTGATTTGGCTCGGAAGAGTCCGCTGGACCTAAAGCAACAATAAATCAATCAATCAATCAATCAATGTCGTTTGTGTATGACCACACGTACGCTAACATTCCACTTATTATATTCTTCATGCTCGTCCTAAGAGCAGCTGAAATTATAAAGTCCATGCATCAGCTTAACTTGCAAAGGTTGAAGCACTCATGACTCCCATTTTAAACGAGATGGAACGCACACTAGGACGTAAAGCACGATTTTGTTACAACGCAAACTCTGAAACTGATGGCTCAAAGAATTCTTACACACACACAAACAAACCCACACACAAACACACACACACACACAAAACAAACAAAACACAACACACATACACGCACACACACACACACACACACACACACACACACACAGACAGAGTTGAAGAAATATAAGTTGGCCTCGAAATAAGCTGACACAAAAATTAGTCAGAAAACAAGCATAACTATAATAAGTCATAAAACAAGCAGAACTGTAATAAGTCAGAAAACAAGCGGAATATATAATTTATTCAGAAAACAAGCAAAAATATAATTAACGTAACAACAACAACAACAACAACAACAACAACAACAACAACAACAATAATAATAATAATAATAATAATAATAATAATAATAATAATAATAATAATAATAATAATAATAAAATACAGATTTAGTCAGAAAACAAGCAGAAAACAAGCAGAAATATCATTTAGCCAGAAAATAAGAATAAATATGACTTAACCGTAAAAAATATCTCTAACAGTAACATGAAGCCAGGCCCATTGTTCTCCTGCGCGATTGATTAACAAGTTCTTGAAAATTGCTGTTAATAAGTTTGTCTTCTTTTTCCTTTAGTAAAAATGAACTTTCCGTCTTCCTTCGGAAAACATCTAGGCTTGATGATGATGATGATGATGATGATGATGATGATGATGATGATGATGATAATGACGACGATGATGATATTTTGTATAGCGCAGATATCCACAGACATCAGATTTATTACAGTAAATAAAGAAGTTATTATTTGAAGGCAAGATCGTTCATTAACCACACTAAAATATCATTGGTCTGTTGGGTGTGGCTTTGGCATGCAGTCAACCAACATTTATGACGGCGTTTTAGGAAAATAGACGACCTTTACACGTGTCATCGTCGCAGTAGAAAAAACGGGATGGGAAATCTGAGCGCTTTCCAAAGACATGTTGTCGCGCCATTGACATTGTCTTCATTTTAAGGTCAGAACACTCACGTTAATGATCACCGGGCGTTGGAATCGAGAAGTTCCAATCAACTTAGACTTATCAACTCTCAAGCTTCTGAAGCCTGTTGTGTGCAAATAGCGCGCTCATCTATTTGCGGGCCAGCGAGGCACGCGTCCCTATTGAAGAGGCTGCTCGTCGAGGTATATCTCGTCTCGTGTATGTCGTCCTTTAAAAAAAAAGTATTTAAAAAAAGAAAAAACGTCTCCTTACGGCCGTCATTAAAGCTAACAATTATTGTCTTCTTGGAGTCATCAAAACTAACAAGCAGAGCATCGTTGTACGAACGGTCGGAAAAAAGAGAACCCTTTGTCTTCAGTTTTAATAAAGGGAGATAAACTCGGGCCGAGTTGCCAGGGAAGCGGTTGCCCAGGTGCGCGCGCGCGCGTCCCCATGGCAACAGAACTGGAGCACCTGTGTAGCCACAATAGGAGTCACTGCACGTGCTTACCACACTCCAAGGGGCCAGACCTTTGTTTATTATTGTCGCACCTGCCTCAAGGACTTCTTTTGGTACTTGTTCTGCTTCTTTTTCTAGTTGGTGGTAGTTCTTCCATTGTGTTCTTCCAAACAGGCCTACTGAGGTAGGCTAGTGTCCGCCTTTTCTATTCGGTAGCTCCTTCGTTTTGTCCTCACAAATAGGTCTACTGCCGTACTCTGCGTATGCCTCGGTCTATTACGGCCGTATATTCATTTTGTTCTTACAAATAGGGCCTCCTGCTTGTTATATTCCGGGTCCGTCTTTCAATGCTTTATTCTTTTAATCTTACAAACCGACTACTGTTGTATACAACGGACAGTTCTGTCTAGTGTAGGCCTACACTAGTTCATTTATTCCGTTCTCGTGGACATTAAACGCTGAAAGTTGACCCTCGATAGCAACGCGATAGATAGCGCTCCTATGCATAATATATGAAAAGGGCCAGATCACACTGCGTCCTGGGCAAAAGGAATCCGCCGCTAAAACGATTTATTCTCAAACCGCGTAAGAACGAACCTATATGTTACAATCGATGTTGGTTTTGTTTTATAAGTAGTTGATTCAGCCCCAATGCTTGAATCCTGATAAATGTACTCAGATTCGTTTATCCACGCAACCTGTTCACTCAGCAACAAGACAGGAGTCGTCGTATGAAGTTTTCCAACTTTATTCAGCGAACATCAACAACTGCATACAATTGCTTTTTCCACCTCTTTTACTTTTAGTTTAGTTTAGTTTTATAGATTAACGTCCCCAGACACATAAGCGTATAGGGGACGAATTTTTACTTTTGAAACAGTGCGGTACTTATATAGTCTATCTATACTCCAGAAAAATTTAGAACATTCGGGCAAGACACAATTATAACCAATCAGAATAAACTTCTCATCACTATCTTACGTCATACAACCATATTTAGGCTAAAAGAATCTCTCAGCTGTTACTACACCCATCGCGAAACTTCGATCGATAGTAAACAACCAACTCTACAAAATTCTCAAATAATATCGACCAACTAAAATTACCAACGTTATACAAAGCTTCTTCTAACAACAACGCAACAAAATCAAATCAAAGGTAAATACACTCTATTATTGCATGCTTTGCAATATAAAACGATCAGATCTATCGCGCGCGTCCCAAACGCACCATTGCGCGCGTCTCAATGTAACACTGTAATGTCTTCATTTCCTATCCTATCCTATCCTATCCTATCCTATCCTATCCTATCCAATGGCTTGTGTGATGATCTGTCGGACTTCGTCGTTGGTGATGTGCTGGGTATAGGAAATGCCCAGAAGTCTTCTTCTTCATTTAGATCGAAAAATACCATTCCTATAACGGTGAAGACGTTGATATAGGCCTAGTGATGGCCTTGTAGCTCCGTCGATAGGGCACGGGTTCGAGCCCCGCAGGGACCGAGGGACTTCGTTGACTGAGGTACGAGACTTTCAGGTCACCGAGGGGTTTGTTCGGTTTTCTTCCTCCCTTCAATAATGGTGTTGGGTCAAGTCTGTCAAAAATTGTTGAATGTGTGTTTGTTGTGTATGTAGAAGTGTCTGTAACATGTGAGCGAGTAAGTTGGTTACAGATCGCCGCGCTTTGAGTCTGATTTAGGAATAAGGCGCATATAGCATCCAGTATTTTTTAAAAATTCTTTGCGGATCTCCTCCTCCTCCTTCTCTTCTTCTTCTTCTTCTTCTTCTTCTTCCTCTTCCTTCTCCTCTCCCAGCAATATCCATGGTCAAAGTGTTGACCGCTACTGATATACTAGGTGGTGGAGAATATGGTGAACGTCGTCGTCATCAATTATTATCATCATCTAGTTTAACAACATGCATATTTGTGATTTTACGCAGGGTTTACCTCAATACGCATGCCAAATGTGTGACGCACGGAAAGACTCACACGCTAACATACACACACACACACACACACATACTCACACCCATTCCATCCCCCTCCCCTCCGCATCCCCGCACCCACACACACCATACAAAGATACACATTATTACGTCGCAATACCGTAGACCTCTTCAATGCAAACTGAGCCAAGAGATCGGAGGTGAGCTGAACTGAAAAATGTTGACATCATTTCTGTGACCAGAAGTTAACAGAACCGAAAAAAAAAACAACGAAGAAGGAACTAAACACACAAATTTAAAAAAAAAAACTACAGAAAGATAAATTTTAAAAAAAAAGAAAGAAAGATCAAAAGAAAGGAAGTACACGAAAGAAACAACAACAACAACAACAAACAACTAAACAAGCACCCAAACAAAATAATCAAAGGAGTAACGAAGAAATGCGACAATACGTTTCGCACAATCAGAATTGTAATCACACGATGAATGGAAACAAAAACACCACAATGACAACTAAGGCGAAGCCCATCAGAGAAAAACCAGCCTCTCTCCCCCAAAAGCAGTAATAATGTCTGCCATGTCGAAACCGGAAGCGGAAGTAGGGGCGCCATGGCAATTTAACCAATCACAGTGCCACATGTCAATTTCGCGTCATACGGCGCGTGCCACTCTCGTGACGCCACTCTCCTAGATATGCACGCATGATGCACGTGCACCAACTAGCATCACGTGACAGGCGCTGGCGAGATCAGATCCGCCGAATGGGAAGATTAGTGCTGGGATGGTTTTAATTGTGGCCTGGAACACAAGAAAGCATTAAACATTCACTGTGACCGTGCTTTTGTACACCCTTCTAGGCTTCTAGGGCCCTCGCCGTACCTCTCTCTCTCTCTCTCTCTCTCTCTCTCTCTCTCTCTCTCTCTCTCTCTCTCTCTCTCTCTCTCTCTCTCTTTCTCTCTCCTCTCTTTCTCTATCTCTCTCATCTCTTCTCTCTCCTCTCTCTCTCTCTCTCTCTCTCTCTCTCTCTCTCTCTCTCTCTCTCTCTCTCTCTCTCTCTCCGATTCTGTCTCCATTTGTGTCTCTTGCTCGTTCTCTTGCGCTCTCTCTCTCTTTCTCTGTGGTTCTCTCTCTCTCTCTCTCTCTCTCTCTCTCTCTCTCTCTCTCTCTCTCACTCTGTGTCCTTCTCTCCCAAAACATATTAATCTCTGCCACGTCGCTTGCTTTATTTGGCATTAAACTAATATCACCAAACAAAACAGTGGCAGATATTAACAATCATCTAACGAGGAGACGATGTTAAAAATAACATGGGAAAAGAGTTATATTGTTCATGCACCAGCGCTTTGAAAAGTTCATCCACCACGGCGCACAAACAATATAATGCAATACATTCCAATACAATACAATACAATACAATATAACACATCCTTATTGTCAAACTTTCACATTACATAAACACAAGCGGAAAATTACTTGCACATAAAGTTGTTTTTTTCTTCAAACTTATTTATACATGTATTTATATTGTCTTAGCGTGCTTCTTGCATTTATTTACCTTTTCAATGGACAGCTACTATATTGTGTACAGTTTACACTTGGGTGCTTGTATCCGTTTCTCGTGTTTTGCGCTTAGTTCATTAATTAATTCCTTTAGTCCTTTTTTTTTTCTTTTCTACGTTAGTTTTTAGTGTTAGTTGTCTCTTATTCTATAGTTGTATGTATTTTTTTAGAAGATTTTTTTTTCTCTTATTATTTTCTTCTTTTTCCTGTTGTCCAGAGACATTTCATTGTTATAATTCTCCAAAGGGTAGCACGTATGTGCCCCTTATGTTTTTCAAGTTCTGTTTGCTTGTCTCGTTAATAATAATAAAATTATGTTGAAACCAAGTGTGAAATTTGACCTTTGTTAATTAGTTATTTATTGTTTACAGGGTCCAGCGGACTGCAAAAAGCCGAATCAGGACCACAAAATCAGGACCATAACTTAGATGAAACAGGACTCATCCCTGATCTGTATAAATGATTTGCTGAAACAACTCCAATGGTAACATTGAAGGCACTCGACCAGTCAGGCAACTTTATAATAAAGGTATCCCATGCTGAGGGTTTACTCTAATTTATCGAACCCCCTTTACAGAAACAAAATAGAATATAAACATCATTATAAAATATTAACGAAACACATACATATAAAAAAAAACTTACATTGCTAAATAATAATACCATAGAAAGTCCTAGTGACCATTTCGAAGAAAGTGTCCAATATTCCCAAGCTGAATCAACAGACTATCCTATCCTATCTCGTAACTCGAAGGTCGTTGGGGCACCAAAGATGATCGTGTAACCAGCGTAACTCCATCTTTTTCTGTCCTCGGCAACCCTCATGGCTTCGCTCAGTGTCAAGCCAGTCCATTCTCGAATGTTGTCCTCCCACCTCTTTTTCTGTCTCCCTCTTCTTCTGACCCCAATTACAAATGAGGAGTTGTGGGAGAGCTTTCAAGAAGAAAGTTAGGTGACTGGTCTAGCGAGGAAGGTATTTGACCTTTCAAATGGGTGCAAAACCCCGCATGAAATAAATAAATGAACAATTATAATATTTTGTATGCATACAAAAATTGTAGATTATAGTCACACGACACCGGAGCGTATAGGCGACTACATGTCACATTATTCTGACATCAGCGAACCAGTTGATGCTAAGGAGAAAATAATATGGTCACACTTTGGCCAGGGATTCGAACCAGGGACCTTTCGGTTACTGGTAAGCCGCTCTACCAACAGAGCTACCCGACCCCACCAAACGTCTGTTTTGTTCTGCATACAACAATCAAAGGCTCAGCTAAATACATTCTCTCTCTGTTTCTCTGTCCCGGTCTCTGTCTCTGTCTCTCTCTGTCTCTCTCTCTCTCCTCACACATGCACACACACACACACGCAAACACACACACACTAGTCCATTAACATCAATTGCTACGCTCCCAACGCAATGAAGCTCAAACAAGAAAAACAATCAATATTGCACAAGTCAATCCCAGTGAATTGTTCGATGTTAAGAAGTGTACAACAACAGTCATTTGCAGTTCTAAAATCACAATGAAAACGCTCATTATGATATATTGAAATCGATATCTTTCGATTTCGCAACAATTTAAGAGTCTAAAAAGGTTACTTCAGTTAACAACAAAATACTTTCGAGTCAAAAAAGCAAAATGACGAAGGGGAAAAAAAAACTCAAGACAATTTATTTCATTCTCGTGCCTTCTTTAAATGCTTCTAGCTTGACACTGAGAAAACTGAGCAGGTTTGGGTGGAGGTCGGAGGGGTGGTGGGGAGGACGGGATGGAGATATGGGGGTGAGTGTGTGTGTGTGTGTGTGTGTGTGTGTGTGGAGTGGGGGAGGGAAAAAGCCAGTGGGGTAGGGGATGGACTAACGGGCGGAAGAGAGCCGTCAAGAGTTGATCTTAATAACAGTACCCCCACCCCCTACCCTCCAATCCTCTCCATGGAGGCACCAAGCATATGTCGTCGCTGCGGCAGCAGCGGCGGACGGCGAAAGTGAAGTTTTAATTTAACATCTGCAACAATAAACGGTGGAGGCGAATAAGAAATAGAAAAGAGAACGATCAAAAGGACGGGAGGGAGGGGTCAGGGGTCGGGAGGGTGGTGGTGGTTGGATGGACTGTGTGTTAGTAAGGGAGGGGGGAGCGAAGGAGGTGCGGTTGTCATACTTAGAAAACAGAGGCTGCACGGGCCTATAAGGGTTGTGATGATCTGTTTTAGAGTGGATTTGGAGTTTGGATTATGGATAGCATTCAATGGGTGTATAGCACATGGAGTTGCAAATCGTACATATACTCTGTGGTATTAGGTCACAGCGGGTAAGAAGGGAGGAGGGAGTGAGAGTAGGGGCGGGTGGGTTTTATCTGAAAGTCTGTAAATGAATGAGAATGTGGGGAAAGGCTCCGAAAAGGAAAGTTGCACAGGGACGAACACATTTGGAGAAAACAAATATGCAATAATGGTTGAAACTTTTGAACATGTAAAATGCGAAAGAGAGTGTCCCTATGGTCAATGGGTCTTTACAATTCTTGCTGCTCGTGTTTTTGGTGTATAGAAGCTTCTCAAGTGCTCCATAAAACTAACAATTTGTCTCATTCAAAACACAAGATGCAAGATGATTCATAGTCCCCGCTTTTACACAATTCGACATGTGGGCAACATAACGCAACCTAACATCACAAGGACGATATCATAGTCAATGAAGAAAACATCAGATCTAACATCATCATTCACTAACTAACTTTATAATGAAATTAAAAAAAAATTAATGATAGATGGCTTCAGAAGTTGAGATCAAAAGAGACTGGCCTTAATACTGGTTCGTTATTATTTTGTTGTTGTTGCTGATGTTGTATTCTGTTGTTATTTTTGTTAAAGAAAATATGATGTATAATGGGTTATTTGTGGCCTAAAACTGCAAGAACTGAGGCACAAAAAAACTGATCGAAAATTAGAAACAGAAAGTGTACACAGTAAGTTGAATTACTTCAAATTAAGAAATTGTGTTACAGTTCGAATGTAGCACAATATATATCTATCTATCATAAGGGTGTTTAGAAAGAGTGGACTAACGAAGAATTGCAGAGATTAACATTTTTACACAGGCGCTTGTATCTGGACACTCGAGCGCCTATGCGTTTTAAGGGGCTTGTGGTACGCGTGGAATGCACAAAAGATGGGGTATTATATAGTGAAGAAGTGAGACGACCTGAGGAAAAGCGAAACAATCGGATGGGGCTGGGATTGGGTGGGGTTGGGTGGGGGAAGGGAGATAAAGGCTCGGACTGCACGTGCAATGTTCGCATGCTCGCGCTGATGACTCCGGCACGTGCAAGCACGCGCCTCTCATTCCGGTCCCAGCGTCCTCCATTACAACTCTTTGTTTTCAGCCTATAGCTGCGGATTAATCAACCTGGCCCCGGACACAGAACTAGGAGCGAACATGGTACTCATAGTCATAGAACTTCTGTGAAAGTTGGGCGTTCTGTCTGTAGCCACCGATTGGCATGGCATTATAGATCTGTTTAACATAGGAGAACTAGGAGTGAACATAGTACGACTACTCATAGTATTAGAACTTCCGAGAAAGACATGCATTCTCTAAATAACCAGCGGCGTAGCATTGTAGATTTTCTATCCATTAAGCTTACTTTCCGCAGTGCAATAACACACACATTATTCGAAATGTACAGACTGAAAACGTTTATGATAGGGTTACCATTGCAAGATACAACTTGGCATACGGCAGATACTGATGAATTCAGCATCCCAAAATCATATTGAAACAACACAGCAAAATATCTTTTTCCTTAAAAAGGCCTACCGCATTCTATTGAGTATTCTGGGCTATATTCCTGTTCGCGGACCCAAGTAAGATCCTTCGTTTACTTACTGTCCTACTGTTTTCTGTAACGGACAGAAACTAAATAGTTATTGTGCTTGGCGGTCCTGTCAGAAGACTTTTCTGATTCTTAGGTAATTAATCTAATTACTTGGGAAAGGGCATTGTTGTAACATTACTACATGATATAATGGTAAAACGTGGCTCCAACCGACGGATAAGCTTTGAATTTTAGGCGTTTCTTCCTTGTTGTGTAAACTAATCTACACAATTTTCGCTGCTATTGTAGTTTTAGGATCAACTTGGTTGCTATTAATATGCACATAAACGAATGAATTTATCGATTTATATTAAACCTGTACTTTTGAAAGAGGTTATTTGGGGGCTCAATCTTATCTTTTTTCCCGGTGGGGCAACACTCGTTGTGATTCTGAAGAGGATCTGTGACGCTGAAATGGGTCATCTTTGGGACCTTTAAAACAAACGTTCGCTAGCCCCCGATGATTTGAGCTTTATATATATGTATGTTTATGAGTGTGTGTGTGTGTGTGTGTGTGTGTGAGTGAGTGATGCGCGCGCGTGTATGTTGTGTGTGTGACTTATGTGTGTGTGCGTGAGTGTGTGTGTGGGTGTGTGTGTGGGTGTGTGCGCGTTGCAATGAGCTACAACGTGGCTAATACGTTATAAGACTGGCGTAGTCCCACATTATTCAGTATAAGAGGAAAGCGTCTTAAGCGTTACAAACTCAATTATAATCCTGACCTTGAAGTACGTGACGTTTCTGGACCCTACACTAATACTGGCGTTATGATTGTAGCTTTATTAGACATCTGGATAGAACTCATTGGAAAATCCAACGCATATTAGTGATTACTATTTTTGCGTGCCTAATAGATCTATAGTGTTTGTGACGATCTTGATCGCCTTAACGAAATATACGTTGGGTTTTCCTCAGCACACCCAAAGAATATATTGCTAGTTTTAGGCACAGCTTCAAGTTGCCTACTAATTATGAACCTCGTAATTCTCCTCCTCCTTCTCCTCCTCCTCTTTATCATCATCATCATCGTCACCATATCCTTCTTCTTCTTCCTGTAAATACTATATATAATAATGTTCGTCATTTATAAGGCGCCTTAGCCTAAGGATCAAGGCGCTGGCCGATACAGGATCTAACTCAAACCGTCCGAGACGCCCACTTGCTTTGGCGCATGATCTGACGCCCGGACAACTGTGCACAATCCTGGGCAGCCAGGGATGGGGGAGAAGGACCAAGTGCATGTTGGGTGTGTTCTTGTTACCGGCACTCACCCGTCTAGGACATGAGCGTCAGGATCTTTAAAGTCCGTTATGATGGAATGTATGCGACACACAGACTAGACCTCGGTTTATACTCTCATCCGAAGGAGTAGGAAAACAGGAGTAAAGTGTCTTTCCCAGGGACACAACACAATGGCCCGGCCAGGGCTCGAACCCGGGACCTTCAGATCCTCAAGCCGAAGCACTACCATTAGACCACAGTGCCTCCATACTAATTTCCATATTATTTGATACTAGTCAGCGAAGAAGCAAGACGTCTTTTAAAAGAAAGACTGGCAGTGCCAGGGTTTCATTCTTATGAGCTTCACAATTCTACACTCATATGAATGGGCGCTATGCACAAAGGTGTGGCGGTCACGTGCTGCGGGAATAACACAGCGTGATCGAGTTTGAAAATGGTGAAGTACTGTGCTGCGTTTGTATGCTCTAACTCCGACGTAAAACCTTTATGCAAAGAAAAGAACATTTTCTTTCATCGATTTCCGCTTCGAGCGCAAATGATGAAGCACTGCATGTCGTCAACTCTAAACTGAATGTCAGTGTCAAATCGCTCTGTAATCATTATTGCACGAGTGTGCTATGTTCAAAACATCACAATATCCCAAAATGTCGGTAAATTTAAAATTTGTAAGCAGCATTGGAGTACACGCGAGCGAGCTAAAAGAAGCCATGACCGCTTTGTTATTCCCGCGCCACGTGACCATGCCGCCGACTTGTGCATAGAGCCCATTCCCTTTCGTCTTCTTCTTCTTCTTCTTCTTCTTCTTCATTTCTGGATATATTGGTTCCATCAGTTACGCCCGCATGCGTAGTCGTGGAGCTGTCTGGTTGCCATGGAGTCGCGTGCTGGGTGGCAATGTATCACACCCAACTTGGGCCATGGCTTCCGTCGCTCTCAAAGTCAGCCATCCAGAAAAGTTTGAGACCAGCGAGATCGATAATAATTGTCTCTGAAGATATCAGTAAAATGAGTGGAAACGGGAACATCATGTCATCTGGACGTAAGAGAAGACGAGTCATAAAATACTCGCATCTACTTAGAGTCTTTCATTTAGTCTTTAATGCCTTGTCTTGCAGAGGACATCAATTATTGCTATGAAAATACTGCATTTTAATTCTGCTCTGTGTCTATTGGTGTTTTTTTCTCGTAAAAAAACTATCATAATTATGTAGCGGTAGCAGCACCAACACCATCAGAATATATAATAATACAATTCACAAGCTATATATATATATATATATAAGACATAATATTGACGCGATGTTGGCACACGTCAACAGTATGAATACACGCGCTAAGAGAAATCATAAAATATATGAGGCTAAAACAACTTAACATACGAGACAAAATATATAGACGTTCTTCGCCAACGCTCTTGCTCGCGCTGTCTTGAAATATTCACATAGGCGCACGCACGCTCGCGCGCACACACACACGCACGCACGCGCACACACACACGCATGCACCTACACCCACATCACACATAATCTACATACGCAAGCAATCATTAGATGGGAAAGGTTATTCTGTTGCAGTAGAACTCGCAAATAAACTCGACATCAGAACCGTTGAAGTACTCATTTACAAAAACGTAAATAAAAATAAACATCTATACATGCATGTAACTTATTTTACATACGAAAGGAGAGAGAGAGAGAGAGAGAGAGAGAGAGAGAGAGAGAGAGAGAGAGAGAGAGAGAGAGAGAGAGAGAGAGAGAGAGAGAGAGAGAGAGGGAGAGATTCGCATGCGTCGAACACATAAGCAAACAGTGAGATCAACAGCGATGATAATACGACAAAAGGATGCACAGAATTGAGACGCAGAGCCCTACAATTATTATGCAAAACACCGAACACTCGGAGGCCACGAGAATTGTTCTAACGTGATAATACAAATATAATACATACTACTGGGAGGCTGACGAAAGTGTTTGCAAAGCTTGGACTTGAGTTGACACAAAACGTCATTAGCGAAGCCATGTTTGCCGTCACGGCGCATGCTCAGAGCCCATTTCCGGTCTCGAGAGCCCCTGAGGCGCCAGCTGCGCACGCAGACGGGATGCACACCCTGACAGGGAAAGAAAGTCTCGTGAGATGTTTAGGAACATCTTCCTTGTCCTGGCAGATGGGGGGCTGAAGTGCTGGAAAATTAAACTCTTCGTCCCCCAAATGTACAGAGGTCCGTCGCCGAGGGATTCATTCAATTCATTCGCCAAGCCCCTCAGTGGTCCAGGGCTCTTTTCATACTTCTCCAAAAAGCTGACCTCATTCCAAAGTACTTTTGGCAGTTTGTTTTTTCTTTAGTCATGAAGAGTTGCAGGTCTCCCAAATACAATATATTATTTAATAATTTGTTATCTGAAATAAAGATATCGCCCAAAGTTCTTGTTTGTTTGTTTTTTACCCCGATACGTTAATATTCAGATTAAGATCTTAGATATAGATATATAGATATGTAGATATGCATACAGGAACTTAATCTGAATATTAACGTATCGGAAGGAAAAGACAAAGACTTTGGGCGATACCTTTTTTCAGATAACAAATTAATAAATTTATAAATACAGTCATTAACAAAATTACATAACCGTACAATGTCCTATAACATTCGTTCCATAAATATCAATACCGTTGTTTTGGTAATGACGTATTTCTGGTCACAATGTTAACTTTAACAAACAGGAAGGTTCTACAAAAACAGAAACGGTTTGGGTAGGTTGGCGAAACGACTCAATGTTATTATTTATTTATTTATTCGTTCTTATATAGCGCTTTTCCAGATTACAGCAGCTCAAGGCGCTGGCCGATACAGGATCTGACTTAAGCTGCTCGAGGCGTCCACTCGCTGCCTAATGAATACAGCACTAATCAATCCAGACACAGGAACTCTCACAAACCATCATCTCTTTAGATTCTCCTAGAGTCGCACACCCATATCACAAACCATCCCTCTTTTCTTAAAAGAACGGACAAAAAAATAAATAAAAATAATTAAAAAAAAAAAAAACTTAAAATAAAACCCAATAAAATGTAACTGAACCAATACTCCGACTTTCTAGTCTGGTCTTTGAAACTGGGTATGAGCCGGATGTACCAGCAAATACACGAACGTGTTGTGGAGAATGGTGTGCTGTTCGGAGTATGTTCTCCTATTGTAAGCCTTGAAGTCACTAAGTACCCAGAGTAGTACAGATTAACTTTGTAAGCTGCCACCCTGTTTGTTGCTCTCCAAACTCCATGTACATGTAGCTTTGTATCAGACCCATGGAGGGGCCGGGTAGCTCAGTTGGTAAGAGCGTCTTGCTAGTAACCGAAAGGTCGCTGGTTCGAATCCCGGATTGGTCAACGTGTGATCATATTATTTTCCCCTTTACCAACAACTGGCCCGCTGGTGTCAGTATAAATCGGTCCAGTATTCACCTATATGCGAAAGTGTCGTGTGACTATAATCTACAAACAAACATCAGACCCATCTTTCTCGTCTTTGGATCCATCGTCTATATTATATGCCTCCACCCCTACCTCCACCCTCACCCCGCCTTCTTAACTGTATACAATACAATAATAAAGATAATAATGATAATGTCCATCTATTCTACCCTCCTTTTCATGGCCTTCAATAGTCTCTTTTACTTTTATTCTAATCCTCTTCCTCCTTCTTTTTCATCATCATCATCATTAATCAGTCAATTAGTCAATCAGTCACTCATCATCAGTAGCATCATCATCATCATCATCATCATCATCATCATTATCAGCAGCAGCAGCTTCATAATCATCATCATCATCATCATCAAAAAATTATTTAGATCAGTCATGTTTTAGTGCAAACTGTTTCAGATAAGTACAGTACTGTTTCAGATAAGTGCTATTTCAGAGTAAAGCTATTTCACATTATAAGTATTGTTTCAGAGTAAAACGGTTTCAGACAAGCCCTGTTTAGAAGCTAGCAAACTATTCCAGACTAATAAACTATTTCAGGTAAGTACTGATCCAGGATAAGTCCTGTTTCAGAATAAACCTGTTTCAGACAGGTCTTGTTTCAGATTAAACGATTTCAGATAAATTCTATTTCAGAGTAAAACTGTTTCAGATAAACCCTGTTTTAGACAACTACTGTTTTAGAAGAAAACTGTTTCAGAGTAGATCTGTTTCATATAAGTCTGGATGTGCGATGCCATTTAACTCAGCAATCTCGGATCATCGATTTGACGTTAGCTGGGTATAAAAAAAATTATTTAGACGCGTTCTCTCGTTTTAAAACGTTTATATCTTCCTGGATGTGTGTAGGGAAAAAGCTTTAAAGCCCCAAAAAAGTACACTTAATGTTTTAATGTTTCTATAGCAACTTTGCATTATTGTATTTGCTTGTCCAAGAAGAACAGCAAAGCAGTTGGGGGTTGATGGTGGTGGAGAAAGAATATAATAATAATAATAATAATAATAATAATAATAATAATAATAATAATAATAATAATAATAATAATAATAATAATAATAAACATTGAGGTTTAACGTCTACACCCACCATTGGCGATATGGCAGACGGGGATAACCATCCCAGGGAAAGAGGGTTAGGGACCTGAATCAACACTGAACCACCAAAACAATCATACTGCTAAAATGGACAGTGAAAATGGCTGCATTTTATATCGCCCATCACGGGATTCGAACCTGGGTCATCGGTGTGCCAGGCGAACGCTCTACCAATTGAGCTACGGCGGTGGGCAATAATAATAATAATAATAATAATAATAATAATAATAATAATAATAATAATAATAATAATAATAATAATAATAATAAGGGTATTTATATAGCGCTTTTTCCTAATGACATCCGTTCAAAGCGCAGTTCTCACGCATTTATACTTAACGTTAACATCGAAATACATACAAAAAGAAGTGAAACAAAAACGGTACACTAATAAATTATACAAAGACATAATACAAACATGAGAAAGAATATTTACAAGTAAACTATAAGAGACGAGTGAGGGAGGGAGAGGGGGAGAGCAGCTAAGGAGTAAGTTACACAGACACACACACACACACACACACACACACACACACACACACACACACACACACCCACACACAAACTAATTTGCGCGAAGTCAAACTCTATTAGACTCAAGGTAGACACATTGTTTGTAATTTATTTACCTGCAAACCCATGAAGGACACCCATGCCAAAACACGCGAACCTTTCTCACATCACCCACGCCAAAAAACATAGGATTAGCACCACAAGAAGAAGAAGAGGAGGAGGAGGAAGAAGAAGAAGAAGAAGAAGAAGAAGAAGAAGAAGAAGAAGAAGAAGAAGAAGAAGAAGAAGAAGAAGAAGAAGAAGGGGAAGGAGAAGGAGGACGATGAGAAGAAGACGACGACGACGATGATGTAGTGGTAAAAAAACGAGAACAAGAGCAACAAGAACAAGAACAAGAACAACAAGAACACGAAATGGAGCAAATAGAATGTTGATGATGGCGGTAAGGGTGCCCAAACACAAGTTAGTTCTCCAGTCTTCCTGCTTACCATGCCCCATAGCCTATATGATGAGAAACATCTACGGCAATCACTGGGGCGGGCGTATCAGGCACTTTCCTCCATAATCAGGCATTGTGGTGTTTGACTTTCAGGCACGCCCGACGTAGGCGTTTCAGACATTGTTAATGTGGACATTTCTGTACAACAGGCATTGTGTGTGCGTTTCAGGTATTCTCCAGCCTGCTGCGGGCATTGCTCTACATTAAGCATTTTGACTTTTTAGGCATTGCCAAGCCCGCTCTGGGCATTTTTCAATATTGAATATAATAGTTGTATGCACACCTCTAGCCTCCGGCATTGTTTAATGTATTTCTCTAGAGGCAGCCATTGCTATCACAAGTCTTTAGCATCGAACATTAAGTGGAAACATTTTGATATTGTCTCGTATTTTCTCCTATACTTCGGGGCGGGCATTTCTGTACAGCGCCAGATTTTGTTTTCAGACATTTAATTTATCTATACCTCCATACATGAGTGGTAGTCGTACTATAGTGGTTTTGGGTACATGCTAGCCATGCCTCCTGTTCAGCAAAATCGGGGTTAGTACTTCGATAGGACTGGTGGCCATGATTGAAAAGCAACCATCAAACGGCACAAAAATATTGAACCAAGCGCACGACACATCAACATCCCAGTCTACCCAGCTGTGAGTGGGTACCTGACGCTGTTTAGAACCGGGAAAGGTAAAGCTGCTTGTCGCGAAAATACGCGTCTCTTATTTCAGCAACGGTGTATATTTGTTTTTGTTTTTCTTGATGTTCATAATAACAATGTTTTAGGTACCTTTACAGTTTTCAGTCTTGATAGAATTCCAAAGTCTGTGTTTTGACGTCGTCGTGTCATACGTCACAGACCGATTGCGTCATAGTGAGACGAAAACAAAAAAAATCTTCACTGAGAAAAGAGCTTGCGAGAGGAGGACATTGCTACCTCAGACATCCAACACGGCATAACGAGTGCAAGGCAAACCAGTTGACAAGATCGATCAAGGAAGATACCGAGAGGTACCTTAGGTGCACTGCGAGTCAGCGGGAACGTACGGGTGGGAGTGACCATCAGTTTCACTAACTCGGAGGTCCAGTGACCAAGGTCGTCGACTGGCCGTTACCGTGTGGGAGGCCATTTGCTTTCACGAACCGTTGGGTTCAATTCTTCATGCGCCATTGTGGGTACGTGTTCAGCTTGGCTATACTAGGCTAACAGATGCCAGATAGATAACAAAACCAATAATAACAATGTGTTTTATTCTATGTTAGTTAGTTTATTTTCGTGTGAAATAAGTGTAACTTTTCCATCATTGTTTTTATATTTTTAGCCTCAGCGCATCTAGACCGATTCTTAGATCTTTCAGACTTCATCTCACAGCGTTGATTGATATATGTTTATGTTCAGATTTAGATCTCTTGCAGAGGATCCGTTTTGGAGAGCACTTGGCAGAAGTGTTTGTTTATCATTTTATGTCATTGTATGTAAGGCATGAAAGTGGAAGCATGAAGGAAGGGTCATCAGTCATCTCATCTATCATTCATTATCAACTATTGTGTGTCATAATTATACATCATTGTATACTTTTTAATGATTCGACGAAGAACATTACACTATACTTGTGGTTCGTTATAGAAAATTCATATCTGGGACATTAGGACACCACCTGATCGTTTCAGGCGCAACAAATACCGGCCCGGAGATGTATGGACGTTGGGGGAAACAATAACATCGAAGTGTCCAGAACATCATGACAAAGCCAGCGAAAAGAGAGGAGTCGAAGAAATAGAGTGACATCAAATAAAGTCAACGATATCATCATCATTGGAAGCGAGAACATTCGTGTCTATACTCCAGTGTACTTTTTAACTACATCATGAACAGCAGATGGGACAACACCGGATTGTTAGTCCGGATATAATTCAATCGTATATGACTATATCATCGTTCTTATCATTCATAAATATCATCATTAAGTGAAGAAGTTGATTTGTATCACTATCATCATCAGAGTGTACGCGTTTATGGTGCAAGTGCGCGCGTGTTCTCATCTTTGATGCTGTGACTCTGTCCTCAACTGCACACACCGCCTATTTATTAAGATCACCGAAGCAACCGCGGCGGGAGGTGCGGCATCCCCCTAAAATCATTGCGTATTTTGGGGGTAAGGGCCGCATAAGGATCCTCCACTGCTATGGAGAGGAGATAGATACCGCCTTAATTAAAGTTGCCCTACAGAAAAGAAAGGTTCCGAACGCTTCCCTCCCCCAACGACCGTAAAGGGACACCACCTTTACCAGACACGGTTCTAGACCTTTTAGTTACGTCAGTTGTTGAGGTTTGGCTTATTTCATTTAGTTTAACGTCTTCTCGCCAAAGTCACTTTAGATTAATTTGTTTGGGGTTATTTATTTGTAAAAGCCTATTGAATTATTTTAGGCATTTCTAAGAGTCCGCATGCTGAGTTCTACACACATTTTTTCCATCGCCTCAAGCCATTTCTCATTTTTCTAAACTCAAACACTGGTCTAAGCATTTCCATATAACCTTGTTGAACCTGTAGTTGTGATGTACACAATACAACGCTCTATACAGCCTGAAACGTTGCAAATATTGCTATAAAGCTTCAGGCAGTGTTTCCAGACATTAAGTTGCCTCTTTTGCACTAGCTTGCACTGTGGGTATATCTCAGGCATTATTTTAGACATTTCTCTTTCCTTGCTTTCACGAACCGTTGGGTTCAATTCTTCATGCGCCATCGTTGGTACGTGTTCAGCTAGGCTATACTAGGCTAACAGATGCCAGCTAGATAGCTATATAGGTAACAAAACCAATAATAACAATGTTGAATTCTTTTTACAAGTTCCGACAATGCTTGGGACATTTTTCTAACTTCAGTCGTACTGTAATTTCGCCTCGCATCGTATACACAGTCGCAACAAGGCTGCAGGCGTTCCTGGCACGCCAACATCGGGAATCTCTGGAGCAGGACAAGAGAGCTGGGTGTGAACATAAAATAAGGGTCTAACTGCCTGTCCACAAGCAGGTTGTACGGTATGCTGCTTACAGTGCCCCATTGTTTGTAAAGGGGATATTGTTGGTGTAATGTACCACAATCACCTTCATCAGAGACACATAGTCAGAGAGTGACAAATCATTATCATCGTCGTCGTCATCATCATAATCATGATCATCATCATCATCACCGTCATCATCACCATCATCATCGTCATCGTCATCATCCTCACTATCATCATCATCATCATCATCATCATCATCATCATCATCATCATCATCATCATTATCAATTCCTTTAGTCCCTTTGGGGAGACACAGGGAATGCTAACATAATACTAGTCCAGATTATATTAGTCTAGATCTATTGTCTGCGGAACTTCAGAACTAGCACTTAAGATGCTTCCAAAAGTTTGGTTGACCACTACGGTGAAATGTGATTAACAACTTAGAACCTCACATTGCTTCTTCTGAGTAAATTTGCGTGTTAGGATACATCGCCAAGGAGCCAGAATACAAGAAAAGTTGACTGCAGGCCCTTCCACTGAACAGAAGTCAAGAGGGAGAACAAGGTAGCTAAGCTATGTGGTTCAATATATCTATACTCTACATTAAAGGGATCTACTTTGACCATGCCCTTAGGACAGATCCTTTTAACATTCACAGCGAGTGTTGCCCCACTGAAAACAATAAACTTACAACATCAAAATAACTCTTTCCAAAGTATAGTAATTCCTTTTAGCCAAAAAGTTCCGTACTTTGTGTGCCTATTATTAGCAACCGATAACCACAGTTCTGGCGCTAAAAATAGCATCTATTAAATCCGGTAAGTGGTAGAACCCATAACAAAGCTGCTCGGTAAGGTTTTCGTTTTTGGGCTGATACAATAGCTCCTACCCTTCCCGACCCAAGATACCAAAGAGGCACCCTTGCAGTCGCACGGTTTATTCAGAAATAGGGTCAAAAGTCACAGTACTTTATGTAGCGAACGTTAAACAGGGGAAACGACTCCCTGTCCGAACAGAAATGGAAAATTCTAGATTGAGCGGTTGGTTTGAGGAACGTAAGTCCACTTTATCGTCGTTTAATGTAATCACAATGCGGATTTTAGTGTCAACCGGTGTTCGCCAAATGTAAACAAAGCCTCAAACATATGTATTCGTAAGCACTGCAGCAAATAGTTGACATAGACAAAGAACCACACTCTTCAGTACAGGCACGCTAGCGAATCACGCTGAATATTTGACACCCTTCACTACGAGATCGGAGAAACATTTCGCAAGGTGCGACCACAGAAAATGGAGCGTTCTTGTAATAGCGCATCTTGTTAACCTAAAAGCTGTTCAAGACGCTGGTTACAGAAATAAAGCATTCACAAGAAGCTGTACACATAGGCCTACACGTCATGCAACCAAGACGCACCCTTGCGGCAAGGTTGAGTACTGTTTCACGCAATCGGCCGCTAAGCCATCTCTATCGACAACACAGGTGTCGGAGTCGTTGCTGGCTTTAAGCTCTACTGTAATAGTAAGTCAGAACGAGAAAAACAAACAACTGAATTATGTATGTTTTTCTCCCGTGGAGATGTTTTAAGCAATAACACAATCTGTGATGAAGTTGTTGGAGAAAACGAGTGCTTTGACGAGCTTCAAACTACTCTCTCTCTCTCTCTCTCTCTCTCTCTCTCTCTCTCTCTCTCTCTCTCTCTCTCTCTCTCTCTCTCTCTCTCTCTCTCTCTCTCTCTCTCCTTATTTCTAATGTATTGCCATTTGAACCTGTAGGTTATATAACACAATCTACTGTGTGTGTGTGTGTGTGTGTGTGTGTGTGTGTGTGTTTCGGGTGGGTGGAAGGCTATCCGTAGTGTCCCGCAGGTAGATAGCTCTAATGCGAATTAACTTTTGCCACGAATTATTGATTGTTATAGTATATTGTTGAAAATATAGTTTTAGTCAACTGAAGTACCCATAAGCGTTCTGCTGCGCCGACAAGTCCTTCTATGCACTAAAAATGGTTTCGGTTATGCCGAAACGGATTCTCTAAAACCTTTGGGGTGAAAGCGAGAGATAGGTGGCAGTAATCGAAGGTCGGGTTTGGTATTGGAGGGGTTTGGTTGTAGAAGAAAAAAAAAGGAAGAAAAGAAAGAAAGAAAGAAAGAAAGAAAGAAAGAAAGAAAGAAAGAAAGAAAGAAAGAAAGAGAACACAAAAATAAAGAAGATGAAGAAGAAAGACTGTTGTAGCAAGGTGACTAACGGCTGCAAGGGTTGCTGCTGTTGCTAATCAGGGCGCCGTCTTGTTTGCAGGTTGTTTTGCCAGACACCCCCGATTGTTCCCTCTGATAAGCCGTTGAGCGACGACAGCGCGCTGCCTGTTACGCACTTGTCTGTTGAAATTCTTCTACCTCCTCTAGTCCTGTTTTCTATAGATACCTTAAGAAGAGGGAGAGGAAGGAGAAGGAGGAGGAAGAGAAGGAGGAAAAGAAGGAGGAGGAGGATGAGGAGAAGAAGAAGAAGAAGATGATGATGAAGATGATGATGATGATGATGATGATGATGATGATGATGATGATGATGATGATGATGATGATGATGATGACGATGATGAACAAGAACAACTTCGAACGTTTAATCGTTTAATGGGGTAAAGGTTTTAACAACAACAACAACAACAACAGCAACAACAACAACAAAAATAACAACAACATTGAACGATTCATCGTTTAATGTGGTAAAGGTTTTAAGCTCGGAAGCCCAGTCTTACAACATCGAATGAACCTTGAAGTTTAATGTCCACACCGGCCTTTGGCGATTCGCCAGACGAGGACGAATGAGTGAAAAAACGTAACTCAGGCTGCCCGAGCCGACCAAATGCCGCCTTTGGGCGCGTCGTCTGACGCACGGTCAACTAAGCACAATCTTGAACGACCAGGTGACCGGGAGTTGGGACCTAGTATATGCTGGGTTGTATTTTTTTGTAGCCGGAACTCACTTGTGCACCGTTTATGGGGTTTGAGCGACAGGATCTGTTTTAGAGTCCGCTGTACGGAATGCGTGCATGCGCAGACTAGACCTCAGTTTATACTCTCATCAGAAGCCTGTGTGAAGGACAGCAGCTAATGAGGGTTATGTCCCAGAGGCTTTCAGTTATCTCCCTTTTCTTTAGGCATAACAATTATTATACCTGGGGTTTTTTTGCGAAATCGTATTGTCTTCCAAGAAAAAGAAGAAGAAGAAGGAAGAGGAAGAGGAGGAGGAGAAGAAGAAGAAGAGGAGCAGGAGGAAGAGAAGAAGAAGAAGAAGAATAAGAAGAAGAAGAATAAGAAGAAGAAGAAGAAGAAGAAGAAGAAGAAGAAGAAGAAGAAGAAGAAGAAGAAGAAGAAGATAAACAGACGGAGGGACAGACAGACAAACGACGAAGGTGATGAGGATGATGTTTGGTATTTTATAACGTCCTAATTGATACACTCAGTTTCAAGAGGAAGATCAATAAAACGTGTGTGAGTGTGTGTGTGCGTTGGTGTGAACGCAAAAAAGCGCACAAATGGGTAGCAGACCTTGTCTTTCTTAGTAACAAATGGGTTTATTTGCTTGGAACCCACTTTTTTACAGGAACCCACTTTTTTCTAAGTGCGAGGGAGTGCTCTTTTAGTGCAAGGGAGTGCAGTTGTAGTGCATGAGAGTGTTTTAAGTACACAGGAGTGCTCTATCCGGGACGGAGAAAATACAGTCAATTTTCGGAGAAATTTTGAAGAAAAATCGACCTATTTCGTCGCCCATAGAAGACGGAGTAGGTCAACTTTCTCTAGACGGAAAGAGCCAATTTTGACTTAGATTCTTACATTTCAAGAAGAAGTTTGCGTTCTTTCCGTCAAAAAATCACTTTCCGATTCCTACATTCTTAAATAAACCCAGTTCTGATGAATTGCAAGTATGTGTGTGTTTGTGTGTGTGTGTGTGTGTGTGTTTGTGTGTGAGTGTGTGTGTGTGTTTGATAGATCGAGAGAGCGAGAGAGAAGGGAGAGAGAGAGAGACGCCAAATTGAATGAAAAAGCTATTTGTGAATTAACATTTCCCGAGATTACCACTGTTTGATATCTACCTATTTGCTACAGTGCGAAAGTTGAGAAAAAAGAAAGAGGATGGTGAACTTGAAAAATGATGACGTCAGTGTGCCTATTGTGTGCAATAAGGACTAAAGGCCAATCATGATCAAGCTTCAATATTGTCTTTGATGTCTTGACTTATCCAAATGCGGTTTATGTAGAATAAAATCTTAAAATGTGTGTGTGTGTGTGTGTGTGTTTGGGGGATTATGTGTGTGTGTGTGTGTGTGTGTGTGTGTGTTCATGAGATAAAGCGTTTTTCTATCTTGTTTTTTTTATATTTTAAACTGGCGGTAATATCTGCGCCTTGTCAGTTTCGTTCCTGCGATCCTGTGATAATTTTACATGATGGGCCCACAATGCTAATTGCTACGAAACTAAAACTAAAACATCGCAACAGAAGTTAATCACTCACGACGTAGACTTCCTAAATAAATGCAGACGTCAAGACAAGAAAAGAGGATAACCTTCGTTACTGATAGCATATTCTTCCAGCTCCGTCAAAAATATAAATTATACGAGCTTTTTTTTTGCTTCGTTCGACAGATTACGCCCCTTTGTCGTCTGTTTGTCTGAAAGGATATGATTGGCTGGCGAATACGTCTTACCCAATCGCAAGATGTGAGACAGTATAGGGTGAAAGAAAACAGTTTAGGGTGAAAGAAAACAAGGTGCGAGCCGTTCCTAGCTCTGATAAAAGCTTTAAACTTATTATACAAGCGATGTATATTTTATACCATTAACGTAGCAACTGCATTTTATACAGTTATTTATGCATACACGTTTGATTACTTGCTTGCTTTCTTACTCATTTACTTAAATGTCTATTAATATATAAATATGCCAAAATATTCAATGTAAACATTTTCGTACATTCTAAATACCAAACAAACAACGAACAGAAGAAACAGATCAGAGGTTTTAAAAAAGCCAACCCCCAAACTTGCCCTTGCAGTCAGAGAGGATGCAAAGAGATACCAGTGTGATTTGAACAGACGGAGAGCCCAGTTCCAGACACTAAGAAGACACAGAAAAAACAAGTTCCTGATGCTAAAAACGATGGTTGAACCAAAGATCCTGAAACTGAGGAACGATGATTCCCATCCATTGTCAGATTCCGTGAAGATAAAAGTAAATCCGAAATGCTGTAACAAAACGGTAATTCTGTTGCGAGTTCTGGTATTTCCTGATTTCGGAACGTAAAAGATAGCCATCTACCCGTAGCGACCGTGGAATTTGGGGTTTGGGCTGGCGTCTTCAGTACAGGCACAAGGGTTCGGGTTCGGCCCTAGGTTCCTCAGAACAAGCACAGGGGTCCGCCCTAAGTTCCGCCAGCTCCTTGTTTTTTTAACCGCCTTTAGGCGTCGAATCTAAACTATTTGTACGTAGGGAAATAATTCACGGTAGAAGCCTACCGAAATCAATTATAATTGACATAGTACAACATTGTTGTCCAACGTTCAAACGTGGTAGCGCTGCATCTTTTTTAAAATTGTTTTTCACACTTCAAGTATGAAAAAAGTTAATAGTCACAATGAATGAAACTGCGAATTTGACTGCGCTGGAAGAGGCATTGTTCTTAATAGTTTGTTTTTTTTAATGTACTAGGCTTATATTAGAATGTGTTAAGGTTGATACGGATACATTACTTTTACCTTTAAATTATAAAGTTTTTCTACAATTACAAACAAACAAACTCACAAAGCAAATGGAAGGGGAAGAAAACCAACAAGGCTTGAACAACCAAGAGCAGACTGATCGCTCCCGACTACCACAGCTTCATCAGGCAGTGATGAGACAGGACTGTTCAACTCGCCTTTACCAGCCATCTTAACGTCAGACGAGGTCTTATCGCCCGTGTCGTCGGGTTTTTGTCTTTCTGGAGGCAGGGGAAGGGGGAAAAGAGGGATCCTTTGTTTTCCACCTGACTTGGCGTTTACTTTGTTATCTGTTGTCTTTGACAAGAGGCAGGGCGCGCAAATCCGTTTAGCCCTTGGTATTAGTTTTTATATTGTAGGTTTTCTTTTTGGTATAATCAAGTGCTGCCTTGCCTTGTTTTTTTGCTGGAGTACTTATGTTGTCTTGCTTCTTTGTATTTTAATGGTTCATTCTTCTGTCAAGACCGAGTGTCTTTACAATTTCTTCTTTGTCTGTATCGGTTATGTTATGGTATTTGCCGTTTGTCTTCGTGGTATCTGCTTTTTATTTATTTATTTATTTATTACTTTTCTTTTTAAGACTGCTGCATCCAATACCGTCATTGAAGGCAGAAAAGAAACCGGAGTACCCGAAGAAAACCCTCGCTCGTGTGGACGTCTCGAGCCAAAGTCACGAGAGTTTGTCCCTTTGGAGGGTTGGAACACGATAATTTCAGCATAGAGAACCAACGCCCTAAGCAATTGCGCCAACCACCATATTTCTGTTGATTTGATTTGATGGCAATTAATGCAGTTAATTTGGGTAATTTACTATCAGGCAACATTTCTAAATGTGTACAGTTTTCATTTTCCAAGGCGATTAAAATTGCACTTAACTGTTTAAAAACAAAATTTTAAGCGATGTCTTTACGATATTACTATTAGTATTTGTACAGTTCCTAACGTTATTGCCATTGTTGTTTCTTTCATTTCCGCTCAGACCCGCAGATTTCATCATTAAAGCCGAGTGCAAAGGCGTCGAGCTTAAAAAAAATAATAATTAGTAAATTGTATTAGATGTTACGTTATGAAGTTGTTTTATCCTCATCTGCTGTTTTCGTCTGCAAATCCGACTGCAACAGTACACACATTTTTTTTTTAAATCTGAACAACTCCAGTCTTCATAATCTTCTTCTTCTCTGTCGCACTTCACACAACTTTACTTCTTTTAAGCCATTGTTAAATTATGAAGATTACATTAATAACTGTCGTTCTTTCCTGCGTGTGGCTGTTCATCATCAAAGCGGGATGCAACTGCACTCTAATTTGGTTTTCTTGAAATAGCTGTGAAACTTCAGTAATGACGTTAATACTATCAGACTTTCTTAGGTTGGTAAGGGAATAAGTTATTACTATAATCATATTACTATTAAGCGCTTCATCTGTGCAGTTATGAGTTTTCATACTCAAGGAAGGCTGAGACTACATGCCATTTTAATATGTTGTGACGTCTGTTCAAGGTGAGTAATTAAGTAATTACGTTAAGCCATTAAGTTATTACTATGACTATTCTTCAATTAGTCCTTCTTTTCATCTTCGTTCGGATCCGTAATGTTCATCTTCAAAGCCGATTAGAAGTACTAGAGTTGTTTGGCGTCATCCTATTTGGTCGAGCTATCAGGGCGGACAACTCCCACAGTCACAGATCCGATCAGCAGACGACAATCAGCGAGCAAGGGAGAGCACCCATCTGGCGGCTACAAAGCTAATCGCGTTGACAAAAAGTTTGTCGCAGACGGCAGCATGCCAGAGCTGAGAAACAAGAACAGAGGAGAACAGAAGAGAACAGAGGATAAAGTCATAAAGTAGGGCTCGCCAGGCGCATGTGTGAAAAGTAGAAAGTAGAGGACAAAAATGGGCTGGGAAAAGAGTCGGAAAAGGAAGGAAATGTAGATTCTATATATGTATATAACAAAGCATTATAGTGAAAGGCTATGTCGATGTAAAACTACACGAGAGGATGAGCGAAAGTGATAAGGAGGGATGGAGAGAGAGAGAGAGAGAGAGAGAGAGAGAGAGAGAGAGAGAGAGAGAGAGAGAGAGATTTTGAATACGTTCAGCTGCAACAAAACAAAATGGACGACCGACACTGAAGAGATAGTGTTGAAAAATAGACAAAGCATTTCAGAGAGAATAAAGAACGTAGAGTGAGAGGTGATATGGGGAATGGAAGAGGGAGTGAGAGACCGGAAAAAAGTTCAAGAGGCGAAGGCTTAGGGAAGATAACCAGGGGAGAGGGGGAGGGTGAGAGGGGAGGCGGTAAGACTCATCAATGAAATGTGAGTTCAGTGCATGGGCGACGGGAGGGGGAGGGGGAAAGAGGAGGGGAGGAGGAGCGGGAATCAACAGAAGGGCAGCAGCGTGTGACAAAATTCACTTTGTGCACCAAATTCTGTTTGAGTTTGACGGCTGATGCCGATACGCGCGCCAACTGTCGAGGAATTGAGCACTCCAGAATTGTTCTAGCTCCGCGCAGCACAGTGCACAACCCTGTTTAAGCTTGGCGGAACAAGCTTCTCTGATGAGCTATCCAAATAGTCCTATGCGGCTATGGCTCTCTTCTCCAAGTTAGTACATTACATTACATTACATAATTGTTGTTTTAGGTCCAGCGGACTCTTCCGAGCCAAATCAGGACCGGACAACCCCCAATCCGCATAAAAGATCTGCTGAAACAACCCTAGTGGGAAAACTGAATGCCCTCCACCAGCCAGTCACTTTACAATAAAGACATCCCACGCAGGGGACGGCTGAGGCTTTACCCCAACTTATCGAACCCCCGTTTACAAAAACAAAATAGAATACAAACATCATTATAAATTATCAACAAAACACATACATATAAAATGCCTACATTGCTAAATAATAACATCATAGGAAGCCCTAGTGACCACCTGGCAGAAAGCGTCCAATATTCCCAAGCTGATCCAACAGACCTCATACACAAACAAGGAGTCTTGTCCCGCAAGAGTTTTCAAGAAAAAAGGTAGGAGACTGGTCTAGCGAAGAAGACGATAGTATAGCAGATTGATAGAACAGAGCAGGAATGAGAAAGAGCAAATGAGAAAGACAGCGACAGTGGGAATTTAAAGCACTAAATTTCCAGAAAGTGGGGATACTATTTATATTGAAACCCCCGGCACCCCAACGGGGGGCCTCCAAGTTAGTAGTAGTAGTAGTAGTAGTAGTAGTGTTAGTAGTAGTAGTAGTAGTAGTAGTAGTAGTAGTAGTAGTAGTAGTAGTAGTAGTAGTTTATTTATTTATTTATTTATTTATTTATTTATTTATTTATTCTTATAAATGTATAATGGTTTACCAGCTGACCAAAATAATCTTTCGACCGCCCATCCATCTCTAATCACACACATTATGCAGCTATGACCTCCTCCTCCCTCCCTACGCTCCCCTCCCCTCCCCACCCACCCCAAATTCTCGATACCCCTTTCCCTTCAACAACGCGTCATCCAAATGCAAAACGTTGCTGCTGCACGACAGATTGGCACGGAAGCCACCTAAGATCGTCCAGGGCAAGGACCAGTCCTATAGAAAGGATTCACCTTCATTTCAAGCGACAGAAGGGGGACGAAGACAGAGCGTGTATCGCCAACCTCACTATATAATAGCTATCGTCTATCGTCCTCTGTTTTAAACTTTTCTATGACTCTGTCTGTCTGTCTGTCTCTAGCTCTGTCTCTATCACACACATTCTCTCTCTCACTCTCTTACTCCTCTCTCTGTCTGTCTCTCTGTGTCTGCCTCTGACTCTGTTTCTCCCTCTCTCTCTCCCTCTCTCCCCCCCCTCTCTCTCTCTCTCCCCTCTCTCTCTCGCTCTCTCTCTATCTCCCCCCCCCTCTCTCTCTCTCTCTCTCTGACGCTCACATTCATACACACGCTTAAAAACACATTCAAACACCGCCTCAGAACATTGACGAACACCATAAGTAATCAAAAGTCATCATTATTACCATCGTCATTATCATCATCATCAGCAGCAGCACCACAGATATGGTACAGAGTGGGGAAACGACTGTGAAAGGAAGGGAGAGGATGCGAACTACGAAGAGTGTGGAAGGGGAAGAGGGTGACAAAGACAGTAGCAACGGTGGTGGGGAGAGAGAGAGAGAGAGAGAGAGAGAGAGAGAGAGAGAGAGAGAGAGAGAGAGAGAGGGAATTGACAATTTGATTATAAAATATCTTCAGCAACACAGCCCTCAGAGTTTAAAACAAATTGCCAAACTTTTTAAGAACATTTCAACATTTATAATAATTAGGTCAGCTTAATTTTGAAAAAAAAAATCTAAATATTAATGTACAATTTATGCACGCAGCCTATGAATAAAATGATTCTACAAATATAATAAAAAGCTTTATTTTTTATTTTTAGCTAACGCGTGAACAAAACAAACACTCTATTCTTCTACAACATACAAATATTAATATAGGGCCTACATACATATATACATGCATATATTTGTTCAAACGGGACAAAGAAACCAATCTCTCATTTTCTTAATTACATCATACATTACTAAATCTGGACAGGCAGGTACATAGTCTATCTATCTATCTATCTATCTATCTATCTATCTATCTATCTATCTATCTATCTATCTATCTATCTATCTATCTATCTATCTATCTATCTATCTATCTATCTATCTATCTATCTATCTATCTATCTATCTATCTATCTATCTATCTATCTATCTATCTATCTATCTATCTATCTATCTATCTATCTATCTATCTATCTCTCTCTCTCTCTCTCTCTCTCTCTCTCTCTCTCTCTCTCTCTCTCTTTCTGTCTATATTTATATGTATATAACTGCTTCTCCACACTACCACCAAATCTAACGGCTTATTCTTGATTTTGAGAGAGAGAAAGAGAGAGAGGGGGAGAGAGAGAGGGGGAGGGAGGGAGGATAGGGTGGAAAGAGATGATGGGGTGGTTGTGGTTTAAGGAGGAGAAGAGGAAGAGGAAGGGAGAGACGACAGACTGCGTGCAGCTGCGCTGATTGCTTGCCTCGCTTTTAATACGATTGCCACGAATTTTTGTTTAGTGAATGAGTTACTTCCTTTCTCAGTCATACAGATTCTCAGACTGACTATTGAGCCCGCATAGGCCTACTGTAAGGTTCAGTGCAGCGGCTGGGAAGACAGACTGTGTACAGCTTGGAGACTTTATACTTGTCCCTCTCATAATATGATTGTCGCGAAATTTTGTTTAGTTAATTGGTTTCATCGTGAAGTCGTGCTGCAATCATGAAATGTGTGGCAGAAGGCAGTAAGTAACTGAACGCTTGAGTTGAGAGAGAGGAGAGAGAGAGAGAGAGAGAGAGAGAGAGAGAGAGAGAGAGAGAGAGAGAGAGAGAGAGAGGAAGAAGAAGAAGAACAACAACAACAACAACAACAACAACAACAACAAGACTGTTACATTATTTATAGTCTACACTGTAACCTCGGTTACTTATCCTTAAGAGTCAAAACGCTATTTCCATTCAAACGGCAAAAGGTCTTTTGCAATTTGCCAACGGACGACAGACGGAAAACTCGAAAACTTATTTGTTCTGGGCCGCCGCCTTCTGCGACCAGGAGCTCAATGCATTGATGCCCCTTGATTAGCAGAGGCTAACTCGCCAGATGACGACTGGAGAAGGCTTTTGAAGAACAGCAGCTCTCACACAGAATTTCAGACCTCAGTAAGACTACGCTTGGACTATTCTAGGCCTCGGTTAATGGCCTTTGTCTGTTTTGATACTCAGAGCGGAGTATTATTTTTGGATAAAACAAAACAGAACTAAAACAATAATGTTGTAGGTCAACTCTCTTTGGCACCTGCGTCACTGCAAGAAGGATGGAGGGGCACACAGCAAAATCGAATATCTGGAAGATCAAAGAAACGTGAAATTGCTAACGGTCATTGCAGTATTTTTAGACATACTATAGCTGAGTTTATAATCACAACTGCTTTTTTAAAATTCTGTTTGAACATTCATAATTTGCTAATTTCAGAAGAAATACATTTGATTAATATAAACACATTCAAAGCACAATCTAATTATAGGGACAATATGGAAAACCAACTAAATCAAATTATCACGGCAATTGAAAAACAAGGCGTTCACCTCAGTGCTCAGTTAGAGAATAAATTTCAAAAACTCGATAGTCGTTTAAATAAGATTGATGAACACGTCGACAAACTTAATGAGCACGTACACAAAATGTACAGTCGGAGGTTGCACATTTGGCACATTGACTCACGAGTGTCGGTTCTTGAAGAAGAGCTTGACCGCATCGACGCATCAAGCAAACAAAACAAAAACAACAACAACATAAAGTTTGTCGGTGTTCCAGAGCTTAGAGGTGACGGACTTTCACCGTTAAAGTTGGTTATCGAATTTCTCAATGAACATTCTTTTTGTGACGATTGGAAGTCTTCAGATTTTCAAACTGCTTACAGAGTTGGTAGACGAGGAAGAAGACCTCGCCCGATCATTGAAATCTTCATGAATTTGCAAGACAAGGTCGACGTATTGAAAGACACAACCTTGCGTCAGAAACTGGGAAGTCAAGGCATTAAGATTGCTGCAGACTTAACCAGCAGACAAGGGGAGAATATTCAGTACCATCATCTTCAGGGTAAATGTGAGTAAACTTACTATAAAGGCGGCAGGCTGATGTTTAGAGAGGATCAGTTCCCCCAGCAGTCAATCACGAAACACGCATACTCTGTTTGAAACAGCGCAGTTGCAGCAGTAGGTGGAATCTACTAAGCAACCAATGCACAACGAACAGTCAACTCATGAAGATGATACCAAAGACGTTACTGCAGACGGCATAACCGCAGAATCGTTTAACTAAGCCATTGCGCTCACCAGCGAACAGGGAAACTACAGTCACTTCATGGAAGCAGGCCATTGTCACGTCAATGGTATTAATAATGAGGTCATTGGTGATATCACGGTAGCAATCAGTGTCAGTGATGCAGTCCTTAGTGACGCCCGCGGTGTCGATAACACTGTCAGGCAGGTATCAGAAGCAGCGGAAGAACACTGTCTCTACCTTACGCAAACCAGGATTTAGCCACACAGCCATCAGTCACATTGGGTCAACTCACCCAGGCAGCCAACCACCCGCATCTGACGTTACCAGAAAACTATGTAGATGCCGAAGAATTTATTTTCCTCTTTAGCGATAAAACAGTGCAGAGTGCCCTCATTGGGCTTGGACACAAGTATATCAACTAACAAGTTAGTATCTCTCTTCTATGTCTCTATCGACGTGCGCGTACAACCGGTTGCTTCCCTTTACATGCTTTTCGCTCCATAGAGCGTCATCGGCCTGAAATAACTTTTTAGAAACTTCAAAACCCAGGGGAATTATGGGTAGGGAAATGCTTTTCTGAAATGACGTCGGCCAAATCCTTCTTTAGTTTCTTTGCTCGAGCAAAGGCAATCTCATAGGTATGAAGCACTTCGTCCATTATAACTCCATCGCTGATAATACTGCTGACAAGTTTCTGCCTTTGTTCACTGCCAGAAATATGCAGTTCCTCTCCCAACTTTCGTTTCATTTCAGCGAGAACAGATTTCCCAGAATTCTCTATTCTATTTTTAGGTTTGGGATATTCCCGTCTCAGCTTGTGGCTAAAACCAATGGCAACGGGACCACCGCACGTCGACTTGGGGCAATACGAGATACTAACTTGTTAGTTGATATACTTGTGGCTTGGAGTGTTGACCAACATAATCAAATCTCGTAATACAATTATTGGAATAACCTTCCTTTTTATATTGCTTAAGGTAGATGAACATGTTTAGGGTCACTCGTATAATAAATTAATATTGTCTACCCCCTTAGTGCCACCCTCTAATAATTGACAAGAATAGATGTTTGATGCAAACCCCAGCGTTATACTAATAGTCTACCTTCGAAAAAAGACTTTTCGTAATCAGATAAAAACGTAAAACTCCTTGCTTGGTTTATTTTATTTCAAATGAAATTTTTTTAAATAATATTATGTGATTGAATATTTAATCAACTAATGTAATGATGATGGTAGTTTTTTTGTATGAATGAATATCAGTAAATGTCGGGGAAAGCCGTTTCATTGATTTTGACCTAAAATTTTGTGCAGAAGTTTTGGATCGATTTTCAAAGGTTTTTGAAGAACAACTCGGAATATAAGTGACCAGTAATGAATGATGCCATTGACTGCAATGGGTGCTTGTTTGCTTAAAGAAGACTCGGAGATAATTATTAATAATAATAATAATAATAATAATAATAATAATAATAATAATAATAATAATAATAATAATAATAATAATAATAATACAGGATGCTATACGCGCCTTTCCCCAAATCATTCAGGCTCAAAGAGCGGCGATCTATACCAACATACACGCTCACGCTAGTAAAAAAAAAAGTCTACTCTCGGACAATGATCACTTCCAACAAGTTCTCAGTATAAAGTCTATATCAGACTGCCGGGGTTCCACTCATGCGTGTGAATGTGTGTGTGCCGCGCATGTTAGCGCGTGGTGTGTGAATGCGTGTGATATTGGCTTAATGGCCAAAAAGCAATAAAATGTCAAAGCGTCAAAGCGTCAAAGCGTCTCTCTCTCTCGGTCTCTCCTCACCTTCTTCCTTCCCCTTCCATCCCCCCACCACCCGCCCGACCACCCCCTGTCTCACACCCCACAAACACTCACTGCATCCATACCCAATAGCATCACAAATCACCCTGTCTACAGCATCGAATGTCACATGACACTCTTCCCCAACAACAGCGACGGCAACTTAACACAGGTCTGAACTCACCAAAGAGCCATGAAAAAAAACAGAGGCATTGAATTCATAATTGGCTCCGCTGCTCACGTTTCCAATTCAATTCAATTCAGCAAATCTGTTTTACCTCTTACAAGAAATTATGACAGGCTTTAAACATTGCTCGAATATATAAAAGATATTCAGAGTTGAAAAACATAATAAATAAAATGTTAAAATGCAGGTACACATAACATTCTTCAAACCTAGCGCACTGGCATCTCCCCTTACACACATATTTCATTTTACATTATAAAATTGACATTATTTAACATAAAAATGCAACCCTTGTAAACATATATATTACAGTGTAAAATCTGTGTCATAAACAAAGGTACATCAAGCATGCATCCCCTTCACACACGTACACAGCCACTGCCAAACCAATATCTCAATCAGCGTAATTGATCAGGGTCACTGCAGTCGAAATGAAACTTGAACGGAAATGAACAGTGCCACACTTTAAACTACGGAGGCGCCTTCTGGAAGGCAGAGCCTCAAACAGAGCTGACAGAGGGTGCACAGTGGGTTAGGATCGCCTTTGATTAGGGCCCTTTTATGGAAAAGTTTGTACGTGGAAATCTGAGGTTTGCTAATCATTTTGCTGCAAACACTGTTTACCCTATTCAATGATTTTCGGCTTTTTAAGTTCAGGGACTGATACCAGCAAATAAATGAAAACTTCAGTACTGACTCAATGTAGGCACGGTATCACCGTTCCAGTATTTTATGTGACACCAAGAGCGGAACTGGTATAACATAAACATTCCCTGCCTACATTTTTTGAAAATCATTTCAGCATTGGCTGTAAAGGTAAGCTTTACTATCATTCATAGTGCCAAAATATTTGTATTTTTCCACAATTTCTATGGTCTGGCGTTTGATTTGAAGAGGCACAACATCCGTCTTATCCCTTCAAAAGTCAACCCACATGTCTTTCGTTTTACCAACATTGAATTCCAGGTGGTGCTTATTGCACGAGGTAACGAAGGCATCCAAACTCCGCTCAAAGCTTGTGGCCGAGACAGAAGTGTCTACGATTGCGCCATCGACCCAAAACTTCATGATTTGCGAATCATCATTGGAGCTTCCGCAGTCTTATAAATACGAATATATATAAGACAAAACATGTGTGTCAGTTTTCACCGCCTGCATGTTTAATTTTTTTTTTTCGACTTCAATAACGGCGTGACGAGAAAGGTGCACGTTTTAATATATGATACATTCTTCACATCTTTCTCGTCGGTTTTTCTTCTTGTCCCAATCTGGAAAATTTCACTTGGTGCTGTGACCATGTCCTTATAAGTTTCTGAATCCTTCACACAAAAGCCAGCGGTGTTGTTTGTATATATATAAAAAATTTTCACAAAGTTTGAAAAAGGCAGTAACTAAAGAAATTAAAAAAATGTAGGAAAAAACATCTTCCATGCAACACCTGCTACAATAATGGGATTGTTTTGAAGAGTTATAACAGTATGAATTCAGGTCCTGTGGTCGTTGTTTCCCATCCATGAACTCAATCCATCAAATCACATGCTCAGTCACCCATGAGCGTCAACAAGCATAAATCCAAGGTCCTGCAATCCTCCCACCTGCAAATCTCGTTTTATAATTGCCTTGTACTCTATAGCAGCATCTAACAATGCACCTATCTTTCGCTCCAACAACCACACCGCAACACCGCCATGCACAAACAAACAAACAAACAAACAAACACAGTTCGATGACATACGATCTACCTATGCATGCTCGCCTTCAAAAGAGAAACAACATTAAACAATCGTCGAATCATAAAATTAACAGTTCCAGATTATGAACCAACCCGTTACCGATACTACTCACTTGTTATAAACGACATTAAAATAAACAAACACTACAGTATCTTAAAATTAATTAATTAATTTTTTAGGGTTTTTTTGTGGTGTGGGAGTGGAGGGGTGTTAGGGGGTACTATTTGTCCCCCATGCAGGTAGAAAATCGTTCCCTTGTCTGCGAAAGCGCTTCTAGTCGCCGAGCGATGCCACCCGAGTCAAGAAAAAAAAACTGGACGTGGTTTGCGAGGTGTGAATTTGTATGTGTCATTCATCCCTCTAGTACACATTACATTACATGATTATTGCTTTAGGTCCAGCGGACTCTTCCGAGCCAAATCAGGACCGGACAACCCACGATCCGCATAAAAGATCTGCTGAAACAACCCTAGTGGTAAAACCGAAAGCTCTCCACCAGCCAGTCACTTTACAATAAAGACATCCCACGCAGGGGACGGCTGAGGCTTCACCCCAACTTATCGAACCCCCGTTTACAAAAACAAAATAGAATACAAACATCATTATAAATTATCAACAAAACACATACATATAAAATGCCTACATTGCTAAATAATAACATCATAGGAAGCCCTAGTGACCACCTGGCAGAAAGCGTCCAATATTCCCAAGCTGATCCAACAGACCTCATACACAAACAAGGAGTCTTGTCCCGGGAGAGTTTTCAAGAAAAAGGGTAGGAGACTGGTCTAGCGAAGAAGACGATAGTATAGCAGATTGATAGGAAAGAGCAGGAATGAGAAAGAGCAAATGAGAAAGACAGCGACAGTGGGAATTTAAAGCACTACATTTCCAGAAAGTGGGGATACTATTTATACTGAAACCCCCGGCACCCCAACGGGGGGGCTCTAGTACACGAGCGTCAGGATTTTAAAGTCCGTCCGTGCGATGGAATGCGGACTAGACCTCGGTTTACATTCTCATGCGACGGGTATAATAATTAATTTATTATTAAGCCACAAGTAAAGTAGTTGCGCAGAAGCCGGGACAGTGATGGAGTTGAGTAGCCAGCCACTCACGACTCCCGACGTCTCAGATACCCAGCTGCATCCAGAGCCAATCCACCCAGACCAGTTGTTGACAATTATATGATCCCCCGATTCCATTCATGGGCGCTTGATAGCATTACACCTTTTGTGTGGGCCTCCCCTCCCCCGCGCGCTCGCAGCAGATGCCAGATCATCCAGTTCGCAGCATCTGACATCAACTTTTAATTTTGACTAGCTGGGCTGAACAATCTAAGTAAGCCTATACCCGTATGGTTTCCGCCGGCCTGATTTTTAAAAAAAAAAGTGGAGGTGGGGGTAGATGGGAGTGGGGTTTGGAGTGGATTGGGAGGGTGGGGGAGAGGGTAGAGCCCCCAGTCTTTTTTCATAATTAAACCGAGAAATAGCTTTTCTCTTTGACGATCAACTTTATTAAGACTGTCTGTCTGATCCTCTGACAAACAGAAACCCAAAAAGGGAGGGAAAAACCAAAAGGTGTCTGCTGTGCAAGAGGTGAGAGGGTGGAGTGCAGAACAAAAACTTTTGGCCACAATTGTTTTGTTTTTCTTGATCTGCTTCTCCAATAGAACCTCCTTGATCGTTCTTACATGGCGCTCAGAGAGTTGCTGAAGGCGTTGTCCACAAAAAAAAACATCGGCTTGCATGAGTAGGCTAGGTTGTGGAAATCTTGGTCAAAATCATGCACACTCGTACACGTTGACTACATCGCTTACAGGCTATAGTGAAGATGGGATATTTTCACGTGAGCTTACCTAGAAGACTTGGGGTAAGTTTGAATCACAGGTACCCGTATCCTGATGTGAGAGCATCTCTCTCTCTCTCTCTCTCTCTCTCTCTTTTTCTCTCTCTCTCTCTCTCTCTCTCTCTCTCTCTCTCTCTCTCTCTCTGGACTATACTAGTTGTTACACTCGTTGGTTTTATCAGTAGTTGATTCAGCCCCAATGCTTGAATCCTGATAAGTGTAACTCGGATTCGTTTATCCACGCAACCTGATCACTCAGCAACAAGGCAGGAGTCGTCGTATGAAGTTTTCCAACTTTATTCAGCGAACATCAACAACTGCATACAATAGCTTTTTCCACTTCTGCTCCTCTCAACTCTACACAGTGCGTTAAGTATATAGTTTTTCTCTATACTCGAGATAACGTTAGAACGTTCCAGCGTGACGCATTACAACCAATCAAAATAAACTTCGTCCTCACTGTCTTACATCATACAACTTTCTTCATCATAAAAGAATCTCTCAGCTTCTATTGGATCTATCTAGATGCTTCGATCGATGGTAAACAAGCAACACTAGAAGATTCTCCAATAATATCGACCAACGAAAATTATCAACATTATAACAAGCTTCTTCTAACAACAACGCAAAATCAAATCAAAGGTAAATACACTCTGTTATTGAATGCTTTGCAAAATAAAACGATCGGATCTATCGTGCGCGTCTCACACGTACCATCGTGCGCGTCGCAAACGTAACACTAGTATTTAGAGAGCGACTTTTCGGCCTCCATCACATTCAGATACGTGCGCCTGTGGTTAGAATATATCCAGTCTTTTGAGTCATATAGACCATGTCGTTTAAAAAAAAAAAAGAACACCTACAGCAGAAAACAACTGGGGTATAGGCAAAGAACAACTTGAACTTCGACAAAGCACAACTTGGACCCCAGCAGGACTTTGCATATAAAGCAATATTTGAATTTCCGATGCTCACGTGTAGTAAGCGGACGACGACAGTTGGTGAGCTCACAGACATACAGGAAAGACAGAGGGAACAGATTGGGAACACTATTGACGACAGCATCTGTCGGCGTGGGTAGAGACGGCTCTATAATATGGCTGAAGACAGTAGGAGATCACGAGCATTATAAAACTCACCTCCTGTTCGGGGTACACGATCGTTGTCCCCGCCATCCGGTATGCCACCCGTTTCTGGCATCGGGTGTGCCCGTCCCCTAGGAACAGGGAGAGAGGGGGCCGGGGTCTCACGCGGTCTTTCTCATTCATATTGTTATCCACCATTTGTGCTTCTCTCAACCTCTCTGTCACCCCTATCGTCGTGTGAAATGACATCTGTTAGGTATGAATTAAGGCATCTATGCTCCGTACACATTTAAGCGACACTTCAATTAATTTTCACATTTATATAAGCTTATGGGTTTGTTTTTTTTCGGTCACACGCTCAACACATTCAACCACATACCACACGCCGGTCTCACGCACGCACACCTACGCATATATCGTTCGCGTTCGCGCACAATCACATACGCATACTTACATATATACACACATAAATTTGCTCTCTCTCTCTCTCTCTCTCTCTCTCTCTCTCTCTCTCTCTCTTTCTCTTCTCTCTCTCTCTCTCTGCAGACATTAATGTCAGCCACCTGCGTCGTGTCAAATAACTGTTTAATTTCTATATATTAAATCATACTAGATATAGCACTACACTCACACAACCAACGATGATGTGATTTTTTTTCCTCACCTACCTAGCTGCGGATTTGGACAGGACACACCTTTGTTGCCCATATGTTGTATTGTAACAATGGCAACTGAGTTATCATACTTTTGCAATCGTCGGGTGGTCATCAGCAATAGGGTCCATATGCCTTCTTCATCTGTCGCCCCCTGGCTTTACGGGGATCGCCCCCACCCCCCACCCCACATCCCCTTTTTTTCCCTCTCTCTCTCCTTCCCGCTTTACCTGTTTCCCATCTTCCTAGCAGCCCTAGCTTTGTTTCCCAGTATCCTGTCTGTTAGCATCAGAACCAGAATCACAATCTTCATTATCCCTTTGAAAACATACAAGGAAATTTGCATCCCGTGATCGCAAATTTTTTTTGTAAGAAATCGTAAATATTGCAAACAATGCGTAAGTATACAAAAATGCACACGGGCCTCAATTCAAATGTGTATACTTAACTTATACAAGCAACAATAGACTAAATCAAACTGGATAGCTTTATAGATCTGTACTAGAAAGGTTGTTTTACCTGCCTCAGGTGCAGTTAATATCAGCACTGTTTTTTTTTCCATTTCATTTCATCATATTTTCAAAAATGTTTTCTTATACATGTATTTTGTAAAATGTTATTTATTCACTCCTCCATTCATTTTTTTATTTTTTAATTCATAGTTTTATTTACCTTTTTATTATTTTATTGGCCTCGATGATTACTATACTCGGTACTGCAGTTCTTGAATTAACGACGGACACAGTGACGGACACGAAACATGACAAATCGTCGTGATCATGGCAACAGTACGCGATGACAGAACCAGAAAGCGGATGAAGAAGGTTGAGACAGATGTCCACAGCATTATCATTCTCACAAACCGACACTATCTTGGATTTAGGAACACCGGGGCAATACAGGGCTCGGGGCGCACTTAGGTCGCCTCTCCCAGCATCCCTGGATGACGTAAGCCTCTGCGAGTCTTTGCTACCCAGCGCTGATGGAGGGAATAAGCTTCGAGCGCGCTGGGAGGCGAGGGAAAAGTAGATGGGAGGGGAGAGGAGGTGTCAGAGGTGGAAGCAGGTGGTGGTGCACACTGCGTAGCTGAGACTATCCGAGGAATACGTTCGCCTCTCCTCTTGTACTCGGCGAGACTCCCCTAAGGAGTAGTTGTGGTGGTGGTGGTATGGGAAAAGAGGCTGATGGAGATTGAGGTGTTTTGAGTTTGCGCTGTTTTTTTCTGTTGTGTGTGTGGGTGTGTGCGTGAAGAAAGAGAGAGAGTGAGTGAGAGAGAGTGAGAGAGAGAGTGAGTGAGAGAGAGTGAGTGAGAGAGAGTGAGAGTGAGTGAGTGAGAGAGAGGGGATAAAAAAAAGAAAGTGAAAGAAAGAGAGAGAGAAAAAAAAAGAGAGATGGTGGAGGGGGGGTGAGGGAGAGGAAGAAATAAAGAAATAGACAGGGGAGAGAGAGAGAGAGAGAGAGAGAGAGAGAGAGAGAGAGAGAGAGAGAGAGAGAGAGAGAGAGAGAGAGAGAGAGAGAGAGAGAAGCTGAATTTGAAAAACTTTAATCGAATAAAGGTTTAATCTTACAACCTGTCCCTTTATCTAACTCTGCCTTGAGAGAGACAGAGACAGAGACAGACAGACAGGACAGAAAAAAGAGAGAGGGAACATGAGAACATTATATACAAAACACAAACTAGCATAATCGTCCACTTTTTACAAAGAAAATGTAATTGGAGTGTGACACACTCTTAAATTTCTAGTACCATTCGTTACACTCAGTACTATCAGATCAATACAATTCGTTACTCTCAGTACTATCAGATCAATACAATTCGTTACTCCCAGTACTATCAGATCAATACAATTCGTTACTCCCAGTACTATCAGATCAATACAATTCGTTACTCCCAGTACTATCAGATCAATACAATTCGTTACTCTCATTACTATCAGATCAATACAATTCGTAACAATCAGTACTATCAGATCAATACAATTCATTACTCTCAGTACTATCAGATCAATACAATTCGTTACTCTCAGTACTATCAGATCAAGACAATGAGCACAAACATCAATCGATAAATATCTATGTTTGCGTGAATAAGTGTACGTCTGTCTGTCTGTCTGTCTGTCTGCCTGTCTATACTCTGCTTGTCTGTGGGCAGCAGCAGCGACATAAATGTGGGGAATGAGACGAAAAGTCACCGGAGACGCGAAAGACAGTTGGCCGGACAGCTGTGCATCGCGTGCTCCCAGATTTTTCAACCGATCGCTGCTGTTGTCAAGGGACTCGAACCAGTCACACTGATTATCACACCGAGAATCGATGACTTCCGGAGCTTGCCTCCGCGCCCGCCAAGACTTCCCTAGTTTGCACCTTCCAGATTATAATAGACAACTGTAGGTTATTGAAGTATTAAGTCAGCTTACAGCATCTTCGACAGAGATATTGATTTGAATTGAATTGCTCTTATATAGCGCTTTACCCAGCTCAAAATACATGCATACTGTGCAGGACATAACTCAATCCGCCCCAGGTTCATCTTCCAAATCCCTAGGCATCTGAGTCCTCATGAACGACTGAGGAAGAATATGGAAGAATGTGAGTGTGTTTTAGGTATCTGGCATTCACACGCTCGTCTAAATCATGAGCGTCAGGATCTTTAAAATCAGTGCTATGGAATGCATACGTGCACTCAGACCAGACCTCCGTTTCTACTTTCCTTTTCTTTCATATTCTCGATGGACAGTTTCCTTCAACGAGCCTACACAAGACACTGACTGTTTGTCAATAACGATCTAACGAATGGTCCAACTATTAACTAGCGCCGTCAAAATTATAGACAAAATACATTGCACAAAATTAAGGCGACTTCTGGTAGTTACTCTCGATGCGAGTCCACTCAGTAGAGATCACAGACACTCGGGTTGGTTGTCAACAGTGAGGGGTCCGAGTGGCGCAGCCTATGAATATTTCAGCGCGCGCAATCTGTGACAGCTTGATAGCCAACAGTAGCAGCAGTGACAAATTGATAATCGTCTGTACACCACGACCGCCAGTCTAGCATTAACACTTTTCAAAGCGCTGAAACCAGTAACAAGATTGTCTTCGGGCCGTTCACCGTGGATTCTCAGGAAGGTGTGCCTAAAAAGCGCTTGGTGTTTTCACTGCGGTGTCAGTAAACAAAGGAGGTGAAATATACAATACAATACAATACAATACAATACAATACAATACAATACAATACAATACAATACAATACAATACAATACAATACAATACTTGAAAAAAGCAACGATGGTCGGTTTTGCTGTCCTCCCACCGCGGAATAAACGACTTCCATGCCAGGCGTACATAAACGGAGCATTCATATTGGCTGCGTTGCAAGCAGTTAATAAACTACAATTATTCTTGATTACAAAAATAATAGGGAGAGATCGAGAGAGCCGCTTTATTTGTGAGTGGTGATTTTGTTCTGTAAAGCACAGTGAAAATCGAATATGTTCAAGCAGCAGGTAAACAGGGATCAACTGGAATATACTCGGTCTTGGAATGCAGCTCATTCGGTTTTAATCGGAGGCAAACAGAAACAGGGATCATGGCAGAGTTTTGACTTAAAATGGTAGTTGAACGCAAGCGGACTCCAAATTGTCCCACCTGCGTTGTTGTGTTCGAAAAGGTTGGTCTTTGTGTACGGCGTGACAAAGGGTTATAGGCCTAATTCACATTATGTCATATCACACGATGATAGGCCGACAAGGAAAGGGAGAGAAACACAAATTACTGTTAAACGAATAATAGTGGATCAACGAGGGATCCTACATTATATTCCCACGATCAGCTCTTTCAGCTGCATCCTTCGACTGCTCTTTCCCTGCAAGCATGCGAACAGTAGCAGACTTTGGTAAGTCTAAAGCCCTGGCTCGCCATACGGGATCTGATACTTTGTCCTTTCCTCGGGTCCTGCTGTGTTACCACCCTTGTCCTGCTGTTACTGTTTCCTCCCTTCTGCTGCTGCTGCTGCCCTGCTGCCTCCCAGTGCCTCTTCCCATCGCCCACGCCGAGTGTCATCTGTTGCCCCCACCCTCGTTATTGTCCGGCGATTTGCACGTGCGATCTCCGTGACCAAAACAGCGCACGTGCGCTCCTCGCGCTCATGCGAAGTCAGCGGGATGACGCGGGATGGGTGACTGGCGTCGTTGTGAAGGAAGCGTCAGGCGTCAGCGCGCCTTGTTTGTCGCGGTATCAGCGCTCAGGTGTTCCTTTCATTTTGGAGGTCGCTCGGCCTAAGATTATTTCTTCGTATATTTATCCCTAACCGTCGTATTATCTTTAAAGGTTCGCCGCGTTTTGAACCCGACTCAGGACATAAAGCGTTAATATAGCCTCCATTATTAACTTCAGTTCACGTTGGGCTTTATCTACATTCTTCTTGCCGTTCTACTCAGCACAATCTTTCAAGGTGTTTATATTCCTCACGTCAAGGTTATTTGACGGTCCAATGGTTTCATATAATAATAATAATAATAATAATAATAATAATAATAATAATAATAATAATAATAATAATAATAATAATAATAATAATAATAATAATAATGGATGCTATGTACGCGCATTTCCCCAAATCATCCATTAGGATCAAAACGCGGCGATCTGTACCATGTACCAACGTGCACCCTTGCATGCTTCACACACTCTTGTTATACCTTATATAACAAACACGCGTCTTTCACTCAAACATGGGGTGTAAAGGCAGAGAGATCGCAATTAGATGAGGTAAATGAAATCGAATTTTTGTTTTTGAATTGTTAAATTGACAGCATCTAATAAATAGCATTACTGAACTATGTCCTATACAAACTTTGAGAGTTCTATGCTTAATTTCAGGCCCCAAAAATATGCAGATACAAATCACACAATCCTTATATTAAACCCTACCATAACGTTACAAATGAGGACGCATCATACACAATATTAACGGGTCGGTGGTTGCGGTAGGCGCTAATGGGGATGCTGACACGGACATCAGCGACGGCGATGACATTATCACTATCGACCATCGTACAGTTTGAAATCCGACACCATCGCTGAAACCTCCAAAAGTAGGCCTACAATGGATACCCAGAGCAGGCTCCCGTTTAAAGAGTTTGAGAGTGCTGTAAATAGGGTGATGCAAATTTAATGGGTTAAATAATAATAATGGGGTGGATGATAGAAAAAGAAAAGCAGGATAATTTTTCCTGAATTATGCTCGAGAGTGTGTTTGTGCGTGTGTGTGTGTGTGTGTATGTGTGAGTGTATAAAACTACCAATGCGTGAACAGAAGAAAAATACAATTTAAAATCATCATGGATTTACACATTACAGATTTTTTTTTCTCCGCAAAGCATAACAACGAAAATTCATATCACATAATAAGAATAGTATACTTTAAAACACGTTAAAGACATTTCCCATCACGACTGCCTGTACAAACACAATAACCTTTAAATGGTTTGGGAATTTTTAAAAGTGTATATATATATATTTATTTTTTTTTAATTATTGTTTTACATTTATTTATTTTTTGAAAGGATACTTTAAAGTACGGGGTGGCCAACTGAAATCGAATATCGAATCTTTGATCTTTGGAAGACGAACATTGCGCTCTACAGGTTGACCTCTTCTAGTACCCTTTTCAGCCAGTAAATAAAAACCCTTTGTTGTGGCCTACATCAACAACAGCGTGATTATCGCCGTTGCCGCATCCATCCTGACAGGACAATACACGGGGATGGCGCGGTTGGCTGCTTGTGTGTGTCTGCAGGCTGCAGATAAAGGTTACAGAGGTCTATGCTATGCTATAAAATAAAAGATGGCAAGGCTTTCAAATGTATTTCCAGGATATGTAGCAAAGAATTGAACCCCTAGCGATCTTGACCTTTCCAGTCAGAGCCAATGCAAGGGGCAGCAGTTAGGAAAGCTGACCACTAACCCTGATAATGTCCCTGTGGAGTTTGATCAAAATCTGTTCAGTGGTTCTTGACTACACCGACAGATACAGACCGACACTTGGCTCGTTCTGGTTCTAGACTATTACAGAAAGGAGGTTTAGAAATGAAGAGTGCATGAGAGAATTCCAATTTTATGTTCATGCATGAGCATTCGTTGCTGTGAGTTTCATGAATACAATGTTAAAGTATTAAAAGAAGGAGTTGTTTTTTTTAAAAATGAAGAATAATATTTTCATGCCAGATGAGAAACCCGTTCCGTTGAAAATTCCATAACATAAAACCACAGGAAGCAGAAGAAGGGGAGATAGGTATATTTGCTATAGAATTTTGACTATTAATGGTGTAACCCTGTCGATGATGTCATCACCGTCATCATCATCATCCTCATCAACATCATCATCATCATCGTCGTCGTCGCGTCGTTGTCGTCGTCATTGTTATCATCGTCAACCGTCGTCATCAATCATCATCATCATCATCGTAATCGTCATCGTCGTCATTGTTGTCATCGTCGTCGTCATCAATCATCATCAGCCATCGTCAAAATCATCATCATCATCAATCATCATCAAAACTGACCGACCCCTTGGAAACTGGTCAGTCTGGATCGAGCGATTACGGGGGGTGGAGGGGGAGGGGGGGCAATTGTCACTACTAATACGCCCGTTTAGCTCTGTCATTATCACCGACACTCACAGCCATCCTCGCGTAGAATAGTGTTGATGAGCGAAACACTATTGGGCTAGCGATAGGGAGGGCACCGACAGTGGTTAGCCTCTATGTTCAAAGAGACCAACAACAAAATAAAACTAAAACATAATGACTCCTTCCTCTCTCTCCCATTTTACTGTCCTTCAGCTCCCCTTCACCCCCCTCCCCGCAAAAAAAGTGCTGATATAATATGTATTTAAGTGTTGTATTGTAGCGCTTTGTCTAACTCAATTGAATGGCGGCTCAAGGCGCTGGCTGATACACGATCTAACTAAAGCCACCAGAGGCGCACGCTTGCAGTGTTACAAACATCGTCTAAACGCACAAACGGCTGAGCACAATGCTGGGCGCCCGACGATGCGGGCGAAGAGGCCTAGTACTTGCTGGACGCATTGGTGTAGCTCGCACTCAAAATGTTCCTTGCATTCCTGCCTTAGACGGGTGTGTTGTAGCAGTTGAACCCTTGGCTATGGCGTGAATCCCGGCTTGGCCCCCAAAATGTTACACTCAGTTCGATGATGGTGTTTTCTATCAGTATCTGATTCAGCCCCGATGCTTGAATTCCTGATAGTTGTGTAACTCAGATTCGTTTATTCACGCAGCCCGTCCAAACAGCATACAAGTCACTAAGTCGACGTATGAAGTTTTCCACTTTTTATTCAGCACACACCAACAACTGCATACAATTCTCAACTCAACTCAACAACTTTCACAGCAACTCTCCAAATCACTATCAACAACTTTACTATCTCTCAACAGCAACTCGGCACACGATTAAATAACCTCTCTCTTTTCTCGAACAATTTGGTACACGGTAGAAATGACGCACTGCCACCAATCGAACTAAAGATCGTCATCACTGGCTTACGTCATACACATTTCCTCTACTTCCGGGAACATTCACGACCTTCGATATCCATCGGGAAATTTCTATCGACAGTAATAAACATGCAGATCCCGAAAATTCTCTAACAATATCGACTAACGCAAATCATCAACGTTATACAAAGCCTCTCCTAACAACAATGCAAACTCAAATCAAAGGTAAATAAACTCCATTATTGAATACTTTGCAAAACGAAACGTTTAGATCTATCGTGCGCGCTTTAGACACACTTTCGTTCGTTTCAACGTAACAGGGTGAGTTCAAGTTGTGCCAAAGCTCAAGACTCAAAGACTCAAATTTTAATTCTCTTCAACAGAAGAAGACATTTTGCGTAGTGAGCTATAAAATGGGGTGAACTAAAATACAGATGCAACAACCGCAAATATTGGTAGTTAATACAGCATTTGTTCATAACATTGGAAAGTCAATGTCAATACAAATTTATTACACACGCGCGCGCGCCCGCGCCCATTTCCTTCTCACCCCCTCTTTTCCCACACACACTCACACATACACGCACGTATAATTGTATGGCTTTAATTCTTCATGAATTCAAGACCTGTCTGTCGTCGTTGGTGTTGTTGTTGTATCAATTTTTATTCATCAGATTAACATAAGTTGTACTGATAACAAAAACTGTCAAAAACACACTTTTACAATCACACACACACACACACGCACAAACACACACACATTTGTCCCTTGGTCTCTTCCTTACTCCAACCCCTTATCCTCCACCTCTACCCTCCCCACCCACTCGCCAAGGTTGTTCGGTTGTGCTTAGTTTTCTGAGGCGTTAGATGATGCACCAAAGCCTTCAAGTTGGCGCCTCGGGCAGCTTCCAGTTAGATCCTGTATCGGCCGGCGCTTTCAGCAGCTCTGGAGCTGGAAAAGCGCTAAATAATAATAGAACAATAAATACATGGAGGTGTAGTGTAGTGTAGTGTAGTGTAGTGTAGTGTAGTGTAGTGTAGTGTAGTGTAGTGTAGTGTAGTGTATCAGTTAATCTTTCATCCTAATATACACGAGGCCTCTACAATAAAATCCAGAGAATCATATTAAAGCCACGATGATTTTCGAATGCTACAAAATGCTCTGCAAACCTTTGCCGCATGACCGTGGCTAGCTCGGAAGCATCTGCCGGACATTGGTTATCGAGTCCAGTCCATGTGTGGGGACACTGTACAGTTTGTGACCAGACAGGTCAGCTATTGTTATGAGCGGCCATGATTCTTAAGAAGGAAGGAATGAACGAATAAAAGAGCGACCATGATTCTTATAAATGAATAAAAGTTAGCTACTACACCATACCAGACTACCACACATGTAGGCGTGCCTACAGTGTACTTTATGATCACTACATGCTTTCAACAATAATCAGGGATGTTGCTAGGAAATTTTTTCTTCGGCGATTTGTCCGAAACAGCCGTGAAACTTTCGGCTTTTTACTGAAAGTTTCGGCTCTCTCTTCCAAAGCAGTCTCACAAGTTTTTTTGACTAGATTCACTACGTTAACGTGCACCCTCCACCTCCATATATTTAAAGTGTTCTGTGGATGCATATCTTTGTAATAAAACATGATTTTAAGACTAGAATAAGAACATTTAAAAGAATTTTTATTTTCTTAAATTTTAGGCACACAAAAACAATAAAAAGTTTAGACTGTCCCTTGACAGACCACAATACTGTCAGAGTTTCTGGGTTTAACCTTAGTAATTATCGAATCCTCACCTAAACTGCAAGCGTACAGCACAGGAATATCGCAAAAATAGACAAAATCGAGCCGATTCACCCGTGAAAACTTCGGTTCGGCGAGCCGACATGAAGGACAGTTTATCGGCTTTTTTATAAATATTTCAGCTAAAAGCCGAAGATCCGACCCAAACGACATCCCTGATAATTATATTGAAGTTAAAACTCTTGTAATAATGATCACAGTTTCTCGCACATGCTTATTTAAAATTCTCAGTTATGTATACCTGCTATTCGTTCAGGTGAAATTTTCGGCGTAGTCAACCAAGAACAGCTAAATATAATGATCACCACGTAACAATCTTCTGGTTCTGCAAAGGCGTGGCTGCATTTAACAAAGACAGCAATATAATTATATACTTTTAGGGCCACAGTGCGCATGCGTGCCAATGATCGGGGTTTTTATAAGAGGGGAGCAGTGGAGTGGATCAGTCTCTTCTGTGACATCGAAAGTTGAATGTATATATATAGAATGCTTGTCTAGGTGATAATAACATGCTGATAATATTAATAATTATTATAACTATACTGATCTGCAAGTCAAAAATACAAAATTACTTCCCTTTCCGTCTTCAAAAAGCGACCCCCCTATCCCTTCTCTCTGTGTGTGTGCGTGTGCGTGTGTGTGTGGGTGTGTTTGTGTGTGTGTGTAACCTGTGAACGTGTAGACCTAGGTCAGTCTTAGATACACTCTGGGGCTGATTTAGGATTACACTGAGTATATTTCATCCAATAATATAGCATCCGATATTATGATTATTCACAGTTTTATTATCATCGCCGCACCTCCCTTTGGACGCCATGTATTGGAACGTGATTATGATAACAACGACGCCTTTATTAATCAGGGAAGTTACAAGGTAGTCTTTCACTCCCATCCTCAAAACCAAATAAACGAGCAACCAACCAACAAAGCAAACAGAAAACACAGCAAACACGAGCACACTTTTGCTTTCTTATGAGAGTTTAAACCGAATGCTATAGATTGTACACGAATGCATTTTCTATTTCACAGAGTTTGGAGATTATGACGCTCATATTCAAGACGGGTGAGAGCCAACACGCTACTAAAATAACACGCTGCAAGCACTGCATCTTATGCCCTGTGGTCCTGGGTGACTCGGCCTCCGCGCCTGCAGCGCTTTGCTGGAGAGCGTGCCCGAATTTTTGCCAGTATGGCCGTATATAACGATCTAACCTCCAAACTCCATTAACAAACAAGACTAAGCAACGTGCAATTATCGTCTGTTACAGTCTCCCTTCTTGTTGTATGGCGCACCTGCAAAGATGACTTAGCGATCAGGCGCATGCGCGTAAACAGATGCCTGTGCGTGCAGAATGCCGCACACGTGTGTCACGTGTCACACACCGGCATCTTTTCACCCCAACCCGGGGCTAATAAAAGTGGTGTCTGGCAGCGGGTCAAAGTTGTTCAAGCGTGAATTTCGCCCACTGGTGACGCACGAAAGGGATTTAAGGTACCCCGTCTCCCCCCCCCCCCCCCCTCGCTTCCTTTTTTTAAAATTTTCAATTTGGAGGGAAACAATGCGCCCGTAGATTTTATCTGTTTGTGCACTGGAGTTGCCTTGTTGTATTAAACTCTTCAAACATTGTAGTTGCTTATTTTGCCATTTGGAAAGTCTTGTTGCCCAAAAAGTGAAACTGGCGGGATGGGGGAAGGGGAAAGGGCCGGGGAAAGCCCACGTCAAAAATTATTGCCTTTGTTATTGCGTCTCAAAAAAATCTGAACATCGGAGTCCTCGTAAATGGATCTACGATGCATGATCAGATAGCTTTTCATCAATACAAACATCAGGCGACCCTTGTCCATAGAACGACATAAAATTGCAATTCTCCAACTCCACCCACCTCTCGTCCCTTCCCTTCCCTCCCGCACTCCAGCCCACGCCACCCCACTCCACCCCCACCCCACCCCAACCCACCGCACTCCACCCCACCCCACCCTTTGCCACATCCCACCCCACCCCAGCAAGAAAACGAATCCAGAAAACCACAAAAAACCAAAACCTCCTCCTCTCCCCCAAAGTGAAAAAAAACTACAGCTACACACGCACACACACACATACACACTGCACACATCACATGTGTTTACTGTACAGAAGATGTGCATAATACGTCCATTCCTCGTCATCATAATCATCATCATAATCATCACCATCAGCAGCATCGTCATCATCATCATCATCATCATTATTATCATTATCATCTTCGTCATCATCATCATTATCATCATCATCATCATTGACCTACGCGCTTTTACCCCAATAAGTCAGGCTCAAAGAGCGGCTGCCTGTTAGTACCCACATCCATATATTTCAAACTCTCACACGTACAACGTACACACAACACTCTATCACTCAAACATTATACTATGGATCACCCCATTTCTACCACTAATCACACCCCCACGCTCACACCCACATCTCTCTCCCTCCCTCCATCTTTTCCTCCCTCTCTCATCCTTCCTCCATGCCTCTCTCTCCCTCTCCTCCCCCCCCCATCTTTCTCTCTTTCATTGAGTTCATCACCCGCATGCAGGTGTCCAGGGCTGGTGCCTGACTGTCCTTCGGTATTCAGCCACACGTGCCGCTCGTTCTGAACCTTGGCGTGATACTCGTCCCCCACTCCACGTGTCCGGGCCTGCTGAGGCAAACGGTCAAATAGGGATTCCTCTCCTTCTGTACACGGAGTCATAATACAACGTTAACGGAAGCTTGATGAAAAAAAAAACCTGACTCATTCCAGTTATAGAGGAGAACAATATCAAGATCAAGAAGAACTTTGAGATGATTTTGAATAAAAGCGAAAAGAACAGAAAAAATTAACAAGAAAGGAATTGAAGGAGGAGAAGAAGAAGAAGAAGAGATTAGGGAAGAACGAAGAAGAAGAAGAAGAAGAAGAAGAACAACAACAACAACAACAACAACAACAACAACAACAACAACAACAGATTAGGGAAGAAAGAAGAAGAAGAAGAAGAAGAACAAGAACAAGAAGAACAAGAGTAAGAAGAAAAAGAAAACATGATGCATGATGCATGATGCGAGGCAAGCTTTGAAAAGCTAGTGGAATCGCCCTATGTAAGGCAGTCGCCAGTCTGTCTGCTAGTGTGTGCTGCTCAATCAGTCTGTTTGTTTGCGTGTTGTCACGACCCCGCTATGCAATCTCGACCTGTTTGTCCGCGTGTTTGCGCGGCCCCTGTTATGCTATCTCTGCCTATTTGCTCGGCCCCATTGGCAGTTAGACTCCACGTGTGGTTGAAGTTGCTGCTGCATTCCCTTATTCCGTCCACCGCCTCGTCCATTTTTCCTTCCCCACCTTTACTCCCCCACTCTCTCTTACCCTTCCCTTCCCTTCTTCGCCTCTGCCCCCCCCCCCCCCCCCCCCCTGTCTTTATATTATGCTTTACGTGACAGGAGGAATTACACGATGTGTTGTGCCTTCATCTATAAGGTTTACGTACAGACGGCACAGAAAGGAATGTGCCCTTACTGTGCGGGCCCGGGACAAATAATAATAATAATAATAATAATAATAATAATAATAATAATAATAATAATAATAATAATAATAATAATAATAATAATAATAATAAAAACTAATACTCAGAGCAAAAAGCTGTATTCGAAACATCGCTGATAGAGGTTGAAACTCTACGTTAAAATAAGTTGGTTATACTAGGTAATGTAACTTGTCCATCATCTTCATTGTTCAAAAGCAAACGGTACTTTTAATTTGGTCATTCCTCTTTTCCCGTTGTTATCCAATCCAAACAACAACAACAACAACAACAGCAGCAGCAGCAACAACAACAGCAACAAACAATAACAAAAAGAGTCCGTTTTTTTGTGTGTTTTTTGTGGGATTGTCATATTAGGCCTTCTTCTGTTGGCTGTTCGTGTAATTATTAGAACATCTATTCACACGCGTAATTCTACACAACATTATTACAAACAAAAACAATAGGAAACAAGCAGCAAGAAAAAAAACCCGCATGCAACTCATAACATAAAAAAGATACCATCAAAATTGACCGAAGGAAAAGGGGACATTAAACAACAAGCTTGCCCTCCCTATCCCTTCAATATTTGTGGTCAGATGTCCAGTGTGAGTCCTTTCCCGAGTTCTTATCCCAACCACCCTAAAGACTGTTTTCCTTTTACTGGACCACCGGAATCTCCCTCCCTCCCTACTAATCCACCATCTCGCCTGGCATCTTGTACATTCAACTTTTTCTTGTCCTTTCTCCTTTCTCGGCCCCGTCTCCCTCTGCTTAATACCCATTCTCCATCCCCTGACTCTACTGGACAGGCGGGGAGGGTCAAATTTGGACAAGGGTTTGCAAGGGCTCATCCTCAGTCAGACGGCGCCAGGGTGTCCGTTATTTACTTTTCGCGTTGTGTCTCTAAATATTTTGTTTTAGCTCCTTCCCCTTCCTAGGCTGTTTCCCCGTTCACTGTGCCCACACTCGCATCCGCCACCACACCTTTTACGAGACACCTGGACTAAGGCAGTTAGTTAATTCGTTAATCATTGCTTACAGGGTCCAGCGGACTGCAAAGAGCCGAATCAGGACCACAAAATCAAGACCACAACTTGGCTGAAAGAGGACTCACCCCTGATCTGTATAAAAGATCTGCTGAAACAACCCCAGTGGTAACACTGAAAGCACTCCACCAGCCGGTCACTTTACCATAAAAGCATCCCACGCAGGGGATGCTTATTCTGTACTCTAATTTATCGTACCCCCGTTTACAAAAAAACAAAATAAAATACATACATAATTATAAAATATCAACAAAACACATACATATAAAATGCCTACATTGCTAAATAATAATATCATAGAAAGCCCCGGTAACCATTTTGCAGAAAGCGGCCAATATTCCCAAGCTGAACCAACAGACCTCACACACAAATGAGGAGTGCTGTCCCGGAAGAGTTTTCAAGAAAAAGGTAAGTGACTGGTCTAGCTAAGAAGATAGTATAGTAGATTGATAGAACAGAGTAGGAATGAGAAAGAACAAAGGAGAAAGACAGCGACAGTGGTAATTTAAAGCGCTAAATTTCCAGAAAGTGGGGATACTATTTATACAGAAACCCCCGGCACCCCCACGGGAGAGACTAAGGCTGTCCTAAGTTAGGTTTTTACTAGGCAGACTGTACATACATCATTGTTGTTTGCATATCGAAAGTGTCTCATGCAACATCAAGGACATTGTTATCATTTTAATTTTTATTTGCGTTGACTAATAATAATTATAATGTTGATTTACTAATACTTTTAATTTGCAGTGACTAATAAGGTATTAACGAATGGTTGGTCTCTGTGTAGGCGATACATTAAATTTATTTATTTATTTATTTTATCGTTTTTATAGAGCGCTTTTCCAGCACAAAGCTGCTCAAGGCGCTGTTCGATACAGGATCTAACTCAAGACGCCCGAGGCGCCCACTTGCACTCTTTGGGCGCACTGTCTGACGTCCAGACGACTGAGCACAATCCTGGGCAACCCGGTGTAACAGGACGGAATATACCCCTGGCTACTGTATACCCTGGGTATAATGTAGCCCAGGCGGGTTTAACCCCTTGGGTATAGATCAGCCTAGGCCAGGTCATACCCCTCGCGCCCGGAATATGCCCCCACCTAAAGAGATTTTACTCATGAGTTTGTTGTACATGACCGTTTGCGTGACCAACTCTCAGGTAACAGCCTTTTGCTTGCGTGTATTTAAAAAAAAACTGATTTAACTCAGCTAACAGCCTTTATCTTGCGTGTAAAAAAAACAACTAAAAAAACCCTAACCCTAACCCTATCTATCTATCTATCTTTCTATCAATCTATCTATCTATCTATCTATCTATCTATCTATCTATCTATCTATCTATCTATCTATCTATCTATCTATCTATCTATCTATCTATCTACCTATCTACCTATCTATCTATCTATCTATCTATCTATCTATCTATCTATCTATCTATCTATCTATCTGTCTATCTGTCTATCTATCTATCTATCTATCTATCTATCTGAGTGCATCAGAACAATTACAACACATAAATTAAATAGTAAGGTGAAGGATAAGGTCTTCCGTAGTGGGGGGGGGTATAATGGGCAGGAGAGGGTTAAACGAGCCTAGGCCAAATAATACCCAGGGGTATAGTCTGGGCTAGGCCAGTTTATACGGGGGCATAGTCTGGGCTAGGCCAGTTTATACCCTAGGTATACTTGAGGCGGGGTATAATCTGGCCTGCTACACCGGGATGGGGAGAAGAGACCTAGTGCATGCTGGGTGTATTTGTGTAGCCGGCACTCACCCGTTTAGGACATGAGCATCAGGATCTTTAAAGTTCGTGGGATGAAATCCGTGCTTGCACAGACTAGACCTCGGTTTATACTCTCATCCGAAGGAAACTGCAGCGCAAAACACTTATAAATTTGCAATGCTACAAGGTAGTGGATGCATAATTTATCGAACTAATGGCAACACCAAGACAAATGGTCAAATTAATTTTCTTGAGATCTACAGCCATTGCAGGAAAGAAAGTTCAAAACAATTGTACCCCCCAAAATTGCAACAATCTCATTTGAATGACTTCTACTAATGTGATAAGGACTAGTCACTGACTGTGTGTGCATTTCGAGAGCACTTTAATTAGAAGCAACACTTAAAACTAGTAACGGCTTGAAACAAAGCGAAGAAATGTTCAACATTGTTATTCTTATAATTATTACCTAGGCTAGTTCCGTATTGTAGTGTTGTATTGTAGTAGTACGATCTAGTAACGTGTTAGTCGCAATCTCTTGAATGCATGTCCAAAGAATAACCCTTTAAAAACTTGCAGCATTTGAACTTTTGTACATAAAAATTGCAGAGAACAGATATAGTAACCATCTGTGGGTGCGCATCATCGCAACCGCCAGAAGCTTGCGACATTTTAGTTTGCATGGCTAACGACTATGGTCCCTACAATGTTGCTGACACCACACAGAAGACGTAGGACCGGCGATTGGTAAACAAGATGACCATCTCTTCATCACTGTCTTGTCACAATGTCAGCTGTTCAGTTCAGTTGGGCAGCTGGCGTCCATCTGCATGTATGCAACATTGAGCATAAAAGTTTGTATCACATGTGTCAACGAGCAAGCGACAATCAACGATGAACAGACTTCTTTTTCCTCCTCTTCATCCTTCTTCTTCTTCTTCTTCTTCTTCTTCTTCTTCTTCTTCTTCTTGTTGTTTTCATCCTCTTCATACTACTACTTGAATTGAAGACTATAATTGTGCAAACGTTTTCTTAATCTTGGCACATTTAGCATCGTAACATGACTGCCTATGAGACTGAGGTTCACACAATTTTAGCTTTACAATTAAAATAACATGTGCCGGTGGTCCGACCATCCATACAATCTGCTTGATCTTTACTGCCTAAATCGTTTCTGACTTTGGCAGCCGAAAATAAAAATTACTACTACTACATGATTGATCTTTAGAATGAATGACCCTTTAAAACTAAGCACTCTGGATGCGGTCAGCTGTCGTTGGTGTTGATGGATTGTGACGTCATGCTTACTACGCAGGTGGATGCCCTCCTCAAACACACGAGAGCTGACAGGGAGAGATAAACGGGAGGCTGGCCAAGACCAGTCATCAAGGCAAGGCTACCAGCACCTGTGTCTATTGCGCAACCCAGACAGCAGGACAAGAAGTTATTTCCCGCTGATCACCCACTTTCCCGCCATTCCTTCACATTGTTTCCCTTCCGGTTCAGGGTTTCCGGCTCTTCCCACAATCACGCCTACTCCTTATAGTCCCTTTAGTGCCGACCCAAACTCCTCCCTCTTTTGTAGCGTCTTGCCGTTGGGTCTGTTGTTGTGGCCACCGTAGCGGCATCCTCAAGGTACAATTATTTCCAGGAGAACAGTGCAATTAGGCAGCGTCCAGTACTGTGGAATGTCGCTTCCTTTTCAAACGTTTAGACTGAAGTTGCAGTAATGACAAGTTATTACTGTGCGAAGTCAGCATTTGCTTTATAACTTTAACTTGCACGTTATTAACGTAAGCAAGGTAGAATATTGAGATTTGAAGGCTAGGACTGATGTGAAATGGAAAGAGTGCAAACCTACATGAATGGGGCAAGAGCTCTCTTGTGAATAAACTATATTGGCACATCCGTCCTGCTTCACTGAAAAGCAATAACAATAAAAAGGGTTCGTTGGGTTCAATTCTAATGTCGGCCAGCTCCTATAAACTACAAAGTGAGAAAATCCTAGAAAGGTTACTTGACATGTATAAACATTTACAATTCAGTGGCAGCATGGATCGATCTTGCGTGTCAAATAAAGTCCACAAATTGTTATTACCCCAATGGAGAATTTTGGGCCACAGCACTTCGTGTAAAATAATCTATGAAACAATAACGTTATTACAGATAACACGAAACTGCATATGCGCTTGTCAAAATTAATAAATATGATTACTTCCCTGTATAATTAATTATATAATGAAATTCTTCTTTCCAAGTAGTAACTTACAACAATCTATAAGAGAATCACGGCAAACAAAACAATTCTCATCTTAATTAGGCCAGCATACCATTCTCAATGAAAGAGGATGCAATCAGATTCCTACTCACATTCCTCACCTCGCAATTACATAAATATCATTCTCGGTAAAAGAGGATGCAATAAGATTCCTGAACTCCCACGCAGTGCATGAGACACTTCCGAGTGGCCAGCCCAGGATCCATCTTCGACAAAGTTTCTTAGGAAGCGTCAAACAAGTCTTCTCAGTATAAATTTCGGACGGTAACCTCAACATTTTGGATTATTTCAACATGTATTTGCTGGCTTGATTGTTCGTTTTATTGGATTCTATTTTATGTTGAAATAAGTTTAATCCAAAATGATCATACATTCACTTTGCGTGCGAAATTCGGGCTGCTTTCACGGCGAAAGCACGGCAGCGGAAACGCAGCGCAACTGAGAACGAGGGAGGTAATCCGACGAAATATTAACTGCTGAATGGTTTTTCATATATATTGCACTCATCCGTCTATGACAGACTAGACCTTCCATTTCCATAGTCTCTTTAAACTATAATATCTAGATCATCCCAAACAATGTTCAACAGCGTCGATGTGTGCATTCATTATACTACATGCTTGAATATATTTATCACTTAAGTTTTATTATTTCGTTTATTTCTTTTGGTTTATTCAACATAATCAAGCCACCCACAATCAAAGACAAGCTATATTTAGGCCTTGTCGTAGCCCTTTTAGTTCCGGTAGTCCGCTTTGAGACTCGGACTTTATAGCGAGGTCTACTAAGCAGTCTTAACAGCTACCGTGAATATACATACCCTTATCAATATAGCTGCCATCTGTTAGTTGTAAGATGTCTTAACATTTCAATGAAAAAGACATTAAAACAAAAAAACAAAAAAACATCAGTTGTAAGAACTGTTGCGTTTAAATTTTATTGCTTTTATACTTTTTTACAAGGATAATAACATTTAATTCTGAAAAAAAAAAGAATTTCAATAAATATATTGATTGAACCGGCGTCTCGCCTCGTCAACATGTCACCAAGGTAAAGGCATTCTAATGGTGAATGCGTGCACTTTACATTAAATTGGACTCATGGCCTATCGTCAAAATAAAGCTTTCATTGCAAAGAATGGCCACGAAGCAAACTGCTACGCGGGCCAGGATGATAGGATACTTCCTGCTAGTTTGATAAGCAGGTTCCGGCTTTCATTATTTAATGAGCCAGCGACGAGGCTGAGCATGCACAATCACAATCCAAGATCTTTCACTGTTTGGGTCACACTCCCACGCAATGTCCTAGTATTTACTTCCTTTCTTACTTCACGTCCCGCTTCCGTAGACTGTTAAAAGGACCTGCAGCTTTGGAGGATTTGTATGGCGGCCTACTAGCGCCAAAACCTGATAATTACAATTATCATGTGATAATTGCAAATATCATGGGATAATTACAATTATCAAGAGATAATTACAATTATCATTGAAAATTACAAATATGTTCGTGTGATCATGTTTAATTTTCAGTTTTGGCTCTATCAATCCGCCTGGAAATGCGCCAAAACTGAAAATTGTAATTATCACATGATAATTACAATTTTCACTTGATAATTATAATTTTCACGTGATCATGCTTAATTCTGGTAAGGCGGCTTACTAGCGTCAAAACCTGCAAAACTTACATGTATCAGTGATAATTGTAATTAACACGTGTTCTGTGTAATTCACAGAGATACCGGTAATTCACAGTGTTAATTACTAATTTTCAGTTTGGGCCACGCTTTACTAGGGCCAAAACCCCAGGCGTGCTGGGAACAGTGCCTCTGCCGCGCATGCGCATCGCGTATCGGGCCGCGCATGCTCATCTTGATATTTATAATTTTCAGTGATAATTGTAATTATCGCTTGATAATTGTAATGATCTCTTGATAATTGTAATTATCTCATGATATTTGTAATTATCAGGTTTTGGCGCTAGGAAAGCGTGGCAAATACTGATAATTATTAATTAACACTGCGGATTACCGATATCTCTGTAAATTACACAGACCACGTGATAATTTTAATTATCTCGTGATAATGGTAACTCTCGGTTTTGGCGCTAGTAGGCCGTCATAGATTTGCTCAGTTGTGTTCTATTGTTCGTGAAAAATGAGTGGCGTTGTGCTTACAGTAAAAGATGGTATAGTGGGCACTCGTTGCTCACACAAACCGCTAAGATACGAATTTTAGGTTTTCCCTTCCGAGGGCAGTAAAACAAACCGTGCTGCGCTATACACACAATTGGCTGCGGTGTTATATATGTAGAATAAACCTTGGTGTTATCAATAGACACCAAATCCCCCGTTGGGGTGCCGGGGGTTTTCAGTATAAATAGTATCCCCACTTTCTGGAAATTTAGTGCTTTAAATTCCCACTGTCGCTGTCTTTCTCATTTGTTCTTTCTCATTCCTGCTCTGTTCTATCAATCTGCTATACTATCTTCTTCTTCGCTAGACCAGTCACCTACCGGTTTTTTTTTCTTGAAAACTCTTCCGGGACAAGACTCCTTATTTTTATGTGAGGTCTGTTGGATCAGCTTGGGAATATTGGACGCTTTCTGCCAGCTAGGTGGTCACTAAGGCTTCCTATGATGTTATTATTTAGCAATGTAGGCATTTTATATGTATGTGTTTTGTTGATAATTTATAATGATGTTTGTATTCTATTTTGTTTTTGTAAACAGGGGTTCGATAAATTAGAGTATAACCTCAGCGTCCCCTGCGTGGGATGTCTTTATTGTAAAGTGACTGGCTGGTGGGGAACTTTCAGGTTTACCACTAGCTTTGTTTCAGCCGATCTTTTATGCGGATCAGGGATTGTCCGGTCCTGATTTGGCTCGGAAGAGTCCGCTGGACCTAAAGCAATAATCATGTAATGTAATGTAATAGACACCAAAACGAATGAATATATCGATTTATAACTACTGTAGAAAGAGGTCAGTTCAATTTAATTCAATTCAGTTCAATTCAATTCAATCATTTATTGTAACGTCTGTTCACATACATGTGATTTTTAGACCATTCTCACTCATGGACACAAATCAAGTGGTGTATTAATTAGTGTATGAGGACACATTATTATATCCTGTTTGGGCAAACGCCTTCAGCATCTCCGTGGAGCGGTGAAGCGCGCTATATAATAACGATATCTTGCAGGGCATCCCCGTCCTTTTATCCCAATAATTGACAAGTGTGTTCTAAACCAGAAAACAAAAAGAAGAGACCGACACATCAGATGTTAAAATGGGTATCGATATCATATAGAAATGAGATTCCAGTCCGAATTTAACAACGACAATAACAATAACGACAACAACAACAACAACCACCACAACAACAACAACAACCTAATGACGAAATACTGTAATGAAGTTGCTTGCATTTGCAAACAAATAATTTATATTAATCATCTCATTTATGACTGCAGAGCAATCGCACACTATATTCCACTACATAATTGAATTAGTCAGGATAAAACTATTAATTATTGGATACACATTGCAAAATCATTAAAATACAGTCCTTTTGGATGTTGTATGTGTGTGTGGGTGTGTGTGTGTGCGCATGTTTATACGGCGTTCTTTGGACAAACTAGTGCACATTTACATACGTTCTTTGGACATACCTCCTTGTTGGGACGTCCATTTAGTGATCCGTTAGGGTTAGGGTTAGAGGTAGGGTTAGGGTTAGGGTTAGAACACTTAAAAGTATTTAAAAAGGGGGTCGAAAAACGACCCATTGTCCACACAACGGTTGTGGAGTTTGAGGAAAGTCCAAATAACGGTGTCTGTGCAAGTATGTGTGTGTGTGTGAGTGTGTGTGTGTGTGTAAAAGCCAGAGTCAGTAGAGATTATTAATAGGTCTAGTAGATTTTTTTCAGTGAAGCATACAATCAGAACATTGAATATTATATATGTGAATTAAGGTCATTTACCTATGGTTGCTTTGTAGTTATATTGGACGCCATTTGTATAAGCTATAATTAGTTTACAATCTTTATTGTTTAATTCTGTATTTTTCTATAATTAGTTTCATTCCTTTCCTTCTTCCATAATGACCATTCTTTATTTGTTTAATATTTTCACCTACTCCCATCAAACCTAAAATCATTTAGGTAAAAAGGCGTTAAATATAGGAACAAATAAACCAACCTCATGACCTCGAATTCAACATAGATCATTTTCGCTCATGGTACAGAGTTTTGAAAATGTATTCTTTCTCCCAAATTAATAATTTGAATGATTTCTTTTAGATTTCCCACAGATGAATTCCAATTAATTATGCCTGGATTCTTATAAAATTTTCGTTCTAATGATTGGTCGCCTTTTCTTCTTCTCCCAGCAGACATCAAAAATGTAGGTCCCCACGTGCAGCGAAACCGAAACCAATTACAGGAACAATCATGGGAAAGATAATTATCTGGGCCGTCCACTTGATCCATACAGAATATCTAGAACTGTGCACAATAACTAATCGTTGCACGTACAAAAAGAAAGAAAAAATTCAGTCACCCAATACTCTGTATGACAACTGATCATATTTCACAATGGTGCAGATGTGGCAACGCGCATGTCTCATTGTGGCGTAATAGGCTCGTTTCCGGTTTCGGTATGAAATGGAGTGGCAGCACTTTACTGCTAAGTGCCGGATTTTTGTGGTCACTGGGTCAGCCGTGTTGGGGAACATGTAGGCTCTCACCGTGTGACTCAGCGCAGAGGAAATGGATAATTAATTAGTAAGTAATATTTATTACCAAACGGTAATGTAAAACGAAAACAACAAACAAACAACAACCAACGATCATATTGATGAACCTCAATTTTAGTGTATCTCATTTCACATTGTTGGAACTCCTTCGGGGAAAAAAAGTCTTTTGCAGTGTTTGCCCCATCCCTTTGGAACTCTCTTCCCTCTGAGCTTCGTCGCACAAACCTAAAAACCTATCTCTTCTCAAAATATGCGTCCTAATCTTGCGATTCGACCTCTGGCTGGCTGGAAGTTGGTTGGCCTGTGCGAAATGTGAATGGGTTGCGGGGTGATATCATTGTGCTACTACGAGTGTGTGTGTGTGTGTGTGTGTGTGTGTGTGTGTGTATGTGCGTGCGTGGATGTGTGTTAGAAAGTGTTTAAGTGTGCGTATGTGGTGTATACGTATGTGGATTTGTGCGTGGGTGTGCTTAATACTTTTAAACGTTATTCTTAGTGTTATTTTACAATTTGTTTATATGACATGTTTGTAATATGCATGCTCCGTTTATTATTTTGTGAGTATATTATGTATGTATATATGTTTATGTGATTCATTTTAATGATTTAATTATAGATTTATTAAAAATGTATATCTTTTTTTTTTGTTCTTCCAGTTTTTCCTGCAGGCTGGGTGGTCACTCCATAGGCCTACTTACCACACACAAAGGGTCAGGTACGGCTCAAGACCGGTTTAATATCCCAGTATGTGAACACACGGGAAACTGTGGAGCAGCATGGAAACTGTGTGACAATACAACGTCATGCCGATTACTGTATGACAATATAAGCTGCTCACTGCCACACGTATTCTAATCTCCCCCATACGCTCAAAGTGTCCGAGGACGTTAATTTTACTCGACATAATTATTCTAAGAGGGGCCGGGTAGCTCAGTTGGTAGAGCGTCTTACTAGTAACCGAAAGGTACCTGGTTCGAATCCCGGATTGGTCAATGTGTGACCATATTATTTTCCCCTTACCATCAACTGGTTCGCTGGTGTCAGAATAATGTGACCAGTAGTCGCCTATACGCTTCGGCGTCATGTGACTATAATCTACAGTTACACATTTTTTACACATATTCTACACATTCTATTGATGCGTGTATAATAGAAGCATTTATAGATAATATACCTTTCTTTTATATAATACGTACACTTCTTTTATATAATACAAACATTTTCTTTTGTATATGTGTATGTATGTGCGTGTGTGTGTGTGTGTGTGTGTGTGTGTGTGTGTGTGTGTGTGTTTAAAACCGCTTTTTGAACTAAATCGCAACAGAGCGCATCACACATTAAAAGGTAAATGTATCAGTGTCGGTTTTCACAAATCCAATTTTAATTAATGTGATTTTATATACCGAAGCGAATTCATGGCTGTAAGAACTACAACAATAATATCCTTACTGTTCGCAAGCAAGCTGTGCACCTCGTTTTATAATTATGATAAATGCCGTGTTCTGCCAAAGTGGTGGGGTCGTGATGGGGTGAGGTATGGTGCTGGGTAGGGGTGGTCTAAAGCCACTCAAGGGAAGTATCATCTCTACTATTCCCTCCCCATCCAACCCCCCCTCCCTTTCCTCTATCTCTCCATCTCTCCAGCCCTCTCTCTCG
>JBAHVR010000392.1:600000-685000 GCA_036898135.1 Oncomelania hupensis | reverse complement strand
ATCCTCATCCTCATCATCATCTCATCGTCGTCCTCCTTCTTCTCTTTTTCTTCTTCTTTATTATTATTATCACCATCAATCATAATCCTCACCCACAATGTTCTGGTATATGTCTTCGAATTCATGAAATATTCGTTAACAGACAACAGACTTTATTTGTGACGAGACTTTGTAAGCTCTTTTTTCCCCCTCTTCCTCCTCCTCCTTCTCCTCCTCCTCCGTCATTCCCCGGTTTTCCTCTTTCTCCTCTTCGTCCTCATCAACTACTCTCTTGTGCCTACTAGGTGTCTTCGTTTTCACCAAAAAGGAAAACTATCATTTACAAAACATCTTCATTGCGCTCCCTTGCAGCTGGGTCCCTCACTAATTTCTGTTCTGAGCGGTTCCACCAGCTACTAATTACACGCGATCGTTACGTGTTTCAGTAGATGTACTATATGCCACTCGTTGTTTGATGCTGATGTTCCACACCTGAATAGCGCCGTTTCTCAATACTATAGGGCTATGATTAAAGTACGTCACGAATGTGCGTAGTTTCGTGTGTTTAATGCCAGTACAGTGGTGCTTTAAAACGCATGTTCGTCATCCCTAGGTCCTAAGCATTTAAATTTTTCTTATTTCTTTCTTTAACGGCGCAATGTTAGTGTTGTATGATTAGTGTTCAAAATTATCATTCAAATTCAACTTCAAGAAGAAGAAGAAGAAGAAGAAGAAGAAGAAGAAGAAGAACAACAACAACAACAACAACAACAACAGCAGCAACAGCAACAACAACAACAACAGATTCAAGAAGAATAATCAGAACAAGAAAAGGAAGAAGAAGAAGGAAGAAGAAGAAGAAGAAGAAGAAGAAGAAGAAGAAGAAGAAGAAGAAGAAGAAGAAGAAGAACAACAACAACAACAACAACAACAACAACAACAACAACAACAGATTAAAGAAGAATAATCAGAACAAGAAAAGGAAGAAGAAGATGGAAGAAGAAGAAGAAGAAGAAGAAGAAGAAGAAGAAGAAGAAGAAGAAGAAGAAGAAGAAGAAGAAGAAGAAGAAGAAGAAGAAGAAGAAGAAGAAGAACAACAACAACAACAACAACAACAACAACAACAACAGATTCAAGAAGAATAATCAGAACAAGAAAAGGAAGAAGAAGAAGGAAGAAGAAGAAGAAGAAGAAGAAGAAGAAGAAGAAGAAGAAGAAGAAGAAGAAGAAGAAGAAGAAGAAGAAGAACAACAACAACAACAACAACAACAACAACAACAGATTCAAGAAGAATAATCAGAACAAGAAAAGGAAGAAGAAGAAGGAAGAAGAAGAAGAAGAAGAAGAAGAAGAAGAAGAAGAAGAAGAAGAAGAAGAAGAAGAAGAAGAAGAAGAAGAACAACAACAACAACAACAACAACAACAACAACAACAACAACAACAGTGATATTTTGGATGCAGTATTTATTACTTGGGTAGCACTCATTTAAGCCTTGTGCTTCTGTGCGCTCTGCTATTTTGCCTTGTATTGTTGTCTGGTTTGTTGAATACATTTATATTTAAACCAAGAAGAAGAAGAACGATAATAACAAGAGGTGCTGGAAGAAGAAGACGAAGAAGAAGCAGAAGAGCCCTTTCATGCTCCCTTAAATCTTAACACTCACCTCACATATCTGGTCCTTCCTCACATTATGCCTTCCTCATCTCACCACCTCCATCCCTCACCTCACATCTTGTTCAATCACATGTTTATTATGGGGGGGGGGGAGAGAGAGAGAGAGAGAGGGATGAAGGGAAGGAGGAAGGGCATGCCATGCGACTATATAACAGAGAAGTTGAAGCAAATGTACATGTACAAAAGCTTTAATAATATAGCATTTCTTCTAATACTGGTTTTCTTCTCATCAAATCTGCACTACTTCAAGGGGTAAGCCTCATCAGTGTCTGCTTCTGTCCTGGTATTGTCAATAGTCAATCTAATTTAGTCAATTTAGTCAATCAATATTTAGTCAATCTAAACTTGATTTTTATTCAGCTTTATGTTATAGCGATCTGTTCTGATCGCCGCGCTTTGAGTTCAATTGAAGAAAGAGTAGGTGATACATCCTGTAGTATTATTATTATTTTTGTTATTATTATTATTATTAGTAGTAGTAGTAGTAGTAGTAGTAGTAGTAGTAGTAGTAGTAGTATTATTAGTATTATTATTATTACTATTATTATTATTATTATGATTATGATTATGATTATTATTATTATTATTATTATTATTATTATTATTATTATTATTATTATTATTATTATTATTATTATTATTATTATTGAGACTAAGCAAAGGAGTATAACTCGACAGGCATCAGCTAGGCTGAGGTATTCCGTAGGCGGATCAGCAACTGGGGTTATTATTATATTGTCCAGCCCACGCAATGGAGAAGTGATGTAGTCTCGGAAGCTGCTCATCGAGATTTGAGAACTTGTGATAAAGCCTTAACAATCGGCCCATGGCCATTGATAGCTCAGCCCAGCTGACAGGCGTGCTCATCCACCACATGACTCGCAACCTTTGCTCGTAATGATGATGATGATGATGATGATCATTGATCATGATGATGATAGTAATGATGATGGTGATGATGATGATGATGATGATGATTGATCATGATGATGATGGTGGTGGTGATGATGACGATAATGGCGATGATGATGATAATTTTTTTTGTTTGAAACAGACATAGGAGAACATAGGCTTATACTAGTAATAACAATAATAAATTCTATTTTTTATTTTATTTATTTTATTTCATTTTATTTTTTATTTTTATTTTATTTCATTTACCTTATTGTCCCTTTTTCCATAGGGAAATTCTGGGCGCCTCCCTTGGGCAAAGCGTAGTCGCAGCCTGTGGCGCGCCCAAACCCAACCTACCTAACATTAGTTGTGATTTTGACATTTTGCTGGGGGAGCAAACCGGAGTACCCGAAGAAAACCCCCGAGACGTTGCCCGAGTTGGAAGTAAATAATATTCGGAGAAACATAACGCCCAGATGCTGGATCGAACCCACACCTGTCAGGCGCCATTGGTTTCTGGCCTGTGGACAAGGCAAGTTAGTCCCGCCTTAGCCCACTTGGCCACAACGCTCTAGAAGAAAACAACAACAAATTTATCTTAAGCTAGTAAATACGATGACGCAGTTGTCTAGTGAGTTGGACACACGCTAGGCTAGTAATGTTTAATGTTAATAGTTAGTCATTGTTTACAGGATCCAGCGGACTGCAAAGAACCGAATCAGTCCCACAACTTGGTTGAAAGAGGGCACACCCCTGATCCATATAAAAGATCTGTTGAAACAATCCTAATGGTAACACTGAAGGCACTCCACCAACCGCTCACTTAAGGCATTGCATCCCGTGCCAGGTCGTTGAAGCTGTACTCTAATTTATCGAACCCCCAGTTTACGAAAACAAAATAGAATATAAATAGCATTATACAATATTCACAAAACACATACATATCAAATGCCTACATTGCTAAAAAAAAAAACGCCATAGAAAGCCCTATGCCCATTTGGCAGAAAGCGTTCAATATCCCAAGCTGATCCAACAGACTCCATAGACAAATTAGTTTTGGGAGAGTTTTCAAGTAAAAAGGTAGGTGCCTAGTCTAGCGAAGATGATAGTAGACTGATAGAACAGGGTAAGAATGAGAAAGAACAAATGAGAAAGACAACGACAGGGGGAATTTAAAGCACTAAATTTCCAGAAAGTGGGGATACTATTATATACAGAAACACCGGCATTCCCACGGGGGGAAATGGGCGGTTGGAGGGGAGGGGGTGAATGTTAAGCAACGTCGGTTAACACATGGATGGCCGACCATGTTTGGAAAGCAACCCCACCAAAACACACAACAGATTGAATCAAGCGCACGACACCACACGCCAGTCCACCCAGCTGTGAATGGGTGCCTAGGCCTGTAGAACCCGGGAAGGTTAAGCAACGAGGGAGAGGACATAGCCCTCATTAAGCTGGTCTAGAGAAAAGGGAGCTCCCGGTGCCGGGAGTTTCAGTATAAATAGTATCCCCACTTTCTGGAAATTTAGTGCTTTAAATTCCCACTGTCGCTGTCTTTCTCCTTTGTTCTTTCTCATTCCTGCTCTGTTCTATCAATCTACTATACTATCTTCTTCTTCGCTAAACCAGTCACCTACCTTTTTTCTTGAAAACTCTTCCGGGACAATACGCCTCATTTGTGTGTGAGGTCTGTTGGATCAGCTTGGAAACATTGGACGCTTTCTGCCACATGGTCACTGGGGTTTCCTATGATGTTATTATTTACATGTAGCAATGTGAGCATTTAATTTGTACGTGTTTTGTTGATATTGTATAATGATGTTAGTGTTCTATTTCGTTTTTATAAACGGGGGTTCGCAATTCGATAAATTAAGAGTATAGCCTCAGCGTCCCCTGCGTGGGATGTCTTTCTTGTAAAGTGACCGGCTGGTAGATTGCCTTCAGTGTTACCACTAGGGTTGTTTCGGCAGATCTTTTTTGCGGATCAGGGGCGAGTCCTCTTTCACTTCTCTGGTCCTGATTTGGCTCGGAAGAGTCCGCTGGACCTAAAGCAATAACCATGTAACGTAATGTAAGCACTTTCCTCCCTAACGACAGAAAGGTTACGGGGACAATTTTACCTTTTTTTCTTTTAAAAAAAAAGAAGTAAATACGTCGGGTTGTTAAATAAATGTAGACATCTCCCTAAAAATACAAACATTAGACAAGGATATAGTCTAACGTAGTTTGCCAGCTTAATAAAGAACGGCGTTGTTTTGTCACTTCTGTTCTGTCACAAGCATGTGACTGTTCGTGAAGGGACCTTGTGTCATCGGCGGTGACAGGACGCAAACAACAATTCACCCACTAATAAACAGCTTCCAAACAGACGCGCAGCAATTTCCTTTCCACGTGTTCGGTCAACTTTTTTTTTCTTTTCTTCTTCTTTTTTGTGTGTTTAGAGTGACCGATTCTGCCTTTCGGTTGTGATTGTTTGAAAAAAGTGTAATGTCCGCTTTCTTCCTCCTCTCTTTTATCAATGAAACGCCATGGAAAGTCGCTGGAGCGCGCTTCCTCTCGCGCTCGCCGCGTCACGTGACAGCTGCGCCGGAAGTGAGCATGCGCGTTGAATGCCTGAACGGCGCACGTGTTCGTGATAGATTTAGTCGCAGGAAGGTGACACTTGGTTGCAGGTGTCCCCGCTTACGGCTCGGTCAGACCCCGAATCTCGCACGCAGAGCATCTAGGCCTGCCTACGGCACACTTGAGGAATACAGAATACAGAATGTATTCCACCAAATGACATTACATCAGGAATTTCACTCCGATGTTGGTAAACACACAAACACCACATGCACCCAATCCATCATCATTCCTCTCATACATGCACCACGTCATTTTAACATACATGGCCTTCGGTAACAAACTTGCAGTGACATGCACAAAGCCTAATGAACTCTCGCGTGCATACATATATTCAATGACCCGCCCTTTCTTTCACACACATAATGACACACAAACACACACACACACAGGCACGCATAATGACACAAATGCAAATGCACACGGACACACATACGCACCCACACCACAGATTCCCGTGTATACCATGCAAGCTTCCACCCACACACACGCAACACACACACACACAATAATACATTAACACAATCAACGCCATACTGGTTATGAACACTAAAACGAGAAGAAATTAAATTGACATTTCGCAATAATATTTCAACAATTATAGATATCTTTGTTTTTAATATCTGTCACTAACAAATAAAATACAAACGAGGAATAACTTGTACATCAACAACATTTATTTAGCAATATCGTTAGCCTTTTTTCAAACATAACACAACATTCAAACCAATGCAAATAAATACAGGTTTAAAATCACATTCACGCGCATAAATAAAATTTCATAAGAACGCACGAAGGCGCATTTAACACACACACACACACGCACGCACACACACACACACACGCACACACACTCACCCACGCGCTCACCAACACACACACACGCACACACACTTGAACATACTCCGTTTTTGGTTTCCTTTCAAAGTCACGTAACTTGACCTAACTCCACGTAATGGCTTTGTTGTAATGACTGTAAAGATGCCGTGATAACTGTGACTTTTGTAGAGTAGAACCAGTAATTGCTTTGGAACTTTAAAACTTTGTCCTTTTATTTCCACATAACATGATGTACATACATGCCTAAAGGCCCATAGCCCTGGGGTTCTGTAGCCAAAACAAAGGGTTTGAGGAGGGAGGGGTGGAGAGGGAGGTGGGACATAGGGATACACATAGCATTCGTACTATGAACGGCATTGTATAACACTACAGCTGCGCTATGTCCTCTCAGTCTATTGTCACTGAGGAATAGTTCAACTTTGCAGGACTGATGGACTATCTGCGGAGTGGTAATATGACATGAAGGTTAAGCTAATTCTTACATGGCCTAGCCGAACCCAAGCTATACTTCATTCTATTCTTTGGTGTGCAGTTCCATTCCCCTTATTGGCTATCTGCTTACCAACATTATTTATTTATTTATTAATTAATTAATTTATTTATTTATTTATTTATTTATATTTTGGGCGTGCAATTTTATTGTTGTTTACTAGTTTTACTTTTTAAAAATCTTTCAATTATTGAGAAATACATTATACTGAAACATATGATGCTGCACTCACATACAATGTTCTGCCGTGATTTGACAAAACCGAGTAAGTCCACCTAAGGTCGAAAATGAGTTTTTTGCGCCATCAAACTTGCAAGAGAATGACGCATCTTACCTGTAAAAATCAAATCCGAACTATGTTTAGATTTGGAGATATCATAAAGTAAGTCCTTGTTAAAAAAATTTTAAGTGGGGGAATAAACTGATAAAACCAAGCAAGTCCCCTGCGATTTTGTTTCGGCGATCCTCTGGCTGATGCTCGAGTTGGCATGATGACGTCATTTTCTACAATAACCTGACAAAAAAAAGTAAGTCCTCCCGACCAATGAGAAAGCGCCTTAAGATAAAGTGGACCAGTGAGAATCCATGTTATTGCTGCTGTGCAATATTATTTTCCTGTGAAAATGATGACGAAATTTCGGTCATCAAAGGACGTGTTCGGCTTTTTGAAAAAGAGTTTTCTTCATGTACTTTCCTGCCCACCATGAAGGATCCTGTAGATCTTCCGCCTACGCGGCAACTTCCACGAGGTGTGGAAATAAACAAACAAACTATCCTATCCTATCCTATCCTATCCTGTCCCGTAACCCTGAGGTCGTAGGGGCACCACAGATGATCGTTTAACCAGCATACTCCATCTCTCTCTGTCCTCAGCAGCCCTGATGGCTTCGCTCAGTGTCAAACCAGTCCATTCTCGAATGTTGTCCTCCCACCTCTTTTTCGGTCTCCCTCTTCTTCTACCTCCTTGCACTGTGCCTTGCAGAATGGTCTTTGCAAGGCCTGATGATCTGGTGACGTGGCCATACCATCGGAGTTTCCGTTTCTTCACCACTGTGAGCAGGTCATCGTGTTGTCAAATGGCTTGTGTGATGGTCTGTCGGACTTCGTCGTTGGTGATGTTTTGGGTATAGGAAATGCCCAGAAGTCTTCTGTAGCACCTCATCTCCATGCTTTGTATTCTTCGTTGTAGATCTGCTGTGAGGGTCCATGCTTCGCAAGCATATAGGAAGATGGAGATGACAAGGGAGCGCAGCAGTCTTACTTTGGAATGTAGAATGATGGTCCTGTCTTTCCAAATGGCTTCAACCTTGTCAGGGCAGCAGTTGTTTGTGCGATCCTGGAGAGGACTTCCTGTCGGGACCCATTGTCTGATACAATGGCTCCTAAATATTTGAAGCTATGCACTGTGTTGAGGGATTGGCCTTGGACTTTGATGTCCGTGTTGATGCCATTGGTGTTGTTGGTCATCATTTCGGTCTTCTCTGCACTTAATTCAATTCCACAAGCTTTGGAGGTGGTGTCAAGCCTCTGTACCAGCTGTTCAAGTTCTTGTTCCTCTCTAGCCAATCCATCAATGTCATCCGCAAAACGAAGATTGGAGATTGCTCTACCCCCTATGCTGACTGTGCCTTCGTGATCTGCAAGAGCATCTGACATGATGCGCTCTAGGAAGATGTTGAAGGGTGTTGGAGAGAGTAGGCATCCTTGACGCACACCGATTGTTGTTCTGAACCAGTTCCCGATGGCGCTGTTGTGGAGGACTGCACTGGTAGCCTTGTCATACAGGTTTTTGGTGACTTCAATAATTTTAGGTCTGATGTTGTACGCTTTCATCGTTGCCCATAGAGCTGCATCGGTCAAACGTTTTCTTGAAGTCTATGAACACATGATATACATGTTGTTTGTGCTGTAGGTATTTCTCACAGATTATTCTGAGGTTGAAAATCTGTTCACTGGTACTTCGCCCTGCCCTGAATCCTGCTTGTTCTTCAGCTATGATTTGTTCAGCTTGGGGTTTCAACCTGTTGAGTAATATTTTCAGGAGGACCTTGCTGGGATGGATGATGAGGCTGACGGTGCGGTAATTTTCACACTCCTGAAGGTTACCTTTTTTGGGAAGAGTGATGACAAGCGACTGGGCCCATGGTATAGGCCACTCTCCACTCTGCCAGATCTTGTTACAGATAATGGTGAGGGCATCAATCATCGCTTCTCCTCCTGCTTGTAGCAGTTCCGCGGGTATGTTGTCCACTCCCGCTGACTTCCATTTATTTAGCGATTGCACTGCTGCCTCAATTTCTTCCAGGAGAATTGGGAGGATTTCTTCTTCTCTGTTTTCGGGACATGTTAGAACTGATGGGTTTCCATTTGGTGTATGGTTGTAAAGGTCAGAGCAGTACTTTGTCCATCTGTCCAAGACTTCTTGTTCTTCTGTAAGGCATATGCCAGACTTGCTTTAGATCGTGGAGACTTTGGGCTGTTTGAAACTTGTCAGCCGCTTTACAGTCTGGTAGTCCTTCTTGCTGTTGTTCTTGTTCAGACTGTTCTCTATTTCCTGGCATTGATCTTCTATCCAGTTATCCCTTTGCTGTGCGCATGCCTTTTCGGATGTCATTGTTGATTTTTCGGTAGACATCAGCTCCCTGTGAGGTGTTCTTTTTCTTTCTTTTTTTAAATCTCTCTTCGTTTATCACACAGATCCAAAAGTTCAGGTGTGATCCACGGCTTCTTCTTTGGTCGGTGCTTGCCAAGGATCTCAGTGGCGGAATCTGTCACAGCTGAGTTGAAGGTGGTGGTCATGGTGTTGACATCTACTTCACCAGCCCCCAAAATGAGCAGTGGTGCAAATTTCCCTTCAATTGTGGCCTGAAATAGTTCTGCCACCTCCGGGTCTTGCAGTTTGTCCAGGTCGAACTTCAGTCTAGTGCAGTATTTACTCTCTTCAAGTGGAGCCGGAAAGACATCATCAAGAGATCGTGGTCACTTCCGATGTCTGCTCCTGGAAAAGTGCGTGTCCTGCCAATGTTGATGCTTGATTTGAAGCGTTTCTTGACCATGATGTAGTCTATTTGGTTGTGATGCTCCCCCCTAAGACTGTGCCATGTCCATCGTCTGGAGTTTTTGTGGAGACCAAGCGTGTTTGCCAGTACCAGATTGTTGTATCTGGCAAACTCCAAGAATCTCAGACCCCTGTCATTTGTCTCGTTGTTGCAGTGGGGTCCACATGTGTTTCCCCAGTTGTGGTGCGCATCTTGGCCAACCTTGGCATTCCAGTCGCCTTGCACTATTACTATGTCCTTCTTCGGCACTTGGTCAAGGACCGCCTGTAGATTTTTATTAAAATCCTCCATTTCGCTGTCGTCATAGTCTGATGTTGGGGCATAGGTCTGGATGATGGTGATGTTGAAAGGGGCTGCTCTCAGGCGGATGGTAATGAGTCTACTGGGCGGCAACCCATGACAGTGGCTAGAATGTTCTTGTGGACCAAGAATCCAACGCCGTGTTCGTGCCTGTCATCTCTACCGCTGAAATAGAGCTTGTGGCCTTTGTCTGTCGTTGTTTCACCTAGGCCTTTCCAGCGCAGTTCGCTAATGCCTAGAACGTTCCATCGATAGCGGTCCAACTCGTGGGCCAGTTCTTCTAATTTTCCTTCCGCAGTTAGGGTCCTGACATTCCAGGTTCCTATGACGATGTTGTTTCTCGATCGGATCTTGCTAAATTTTCCATCAGTAGCATACTTAACACCTCCGTCCTGGTGGCCAACGGAAGGCGCGGTCCTTGAGCCGGGCGACGACCTATCCGGTATGGAATTAGTGGATAGTGTCATCATGCATGTAGTGTGTCTTGGGCAAAAAAGGACCTGGCGGTGCCCAATCCTCTCCAGGCTGTTGGGCACAGCCGAAATCCACGAATACAGTGTGGCTCGCCTTGGCCCCGATCACGTGGTCGTTGAACCTGTAGCAACGTGAGGTTCCTCGCCCTGGCCGGTGACTTCTGTGTAGAAGACTTTCGCCCAGTGATGCCGTGCTAACATTACCCCTGTTAGTCGCCTCTTACGACACGCCGGGAAACGTTGGGCCTATTCTATTCAGTGCCCGAACCCACAAACATACAGCAACAAATATATTACAGACATACAACAAGGGCAACAAAATACAAGACATACACGTGGTGTAAAGGCAGGAAGATCGCTACAATAGGAAACTGAAAGGAAAATAGTTTTGTATTTTTAAAATTAAATTGGCTGCATCTAATATTATTTTGAAGGGAGAGCAAAAAAAACCATGACTCCTGCATACCAACCCAGGTATATTAAGTGAAGAATGGCTAAAAACAATAAACAGGCACACATATACACTCACTGTAACTGCCGCACCCACATCTTACAAAACCCAACTTATGTGACTCATCTCGTCAGTCTTTTTAACAAAGAAACGAAACGGCCTATGGGACTTACTTGGGTTGGTGAATTTTGAAAACAAGGATTTACTTAATAATAAACTGACAAAAACAAGCGGATTTGACTTACTTGGTTTTGTGAATTTTTTTAACAAGGATTTAATTCAATAATAAACTGACAAAACCAAGCGGGTGACTTGCTTGGTTTTGTCATGTTCTCAACAAAGATCTATCTCAAGAATAATCTGACAAAACAAAGCAAGTCCACAAATAGTCTTAAAACATCAAATCTATCGAACATTTCTTTAACATTCAAGGTATGCACTCTTAAATCGAGGAATTGCATTATAATATGCCCTTAAACTTCCAGAAACGATCGCGTAATATAGCGCAACACAAAACGTCGATTTTCTCGAAAGTAGGTTTTGTGGACTTGCTCGGTTTTGTCAGTTCACGGCAGTGTTCATGCCAAGCTATGCATCTGACAGACACATGCTATATGTAGCTATCGGGAATCACATACATCGTGGCTGAGACTAGACGAAGCTTTCTCTTGAGAAAGAGAGAAAGCTTTGTCTAGTCTCAGCTGAGAAAGCTCCGTCTAATCTCAGCTATGCTGTATGATCGGAAATAAGCTTAACCGATTGATATAAGGTCGCATTACGCGCGTGCGGCTAAATTAAAAGCCTAGGTAGAACGAGAATAGACTAAATTATACGTCCACTGTTCCTGCGTTAGTCCTCTCTGTTAATCCTCTTTGGGGATACCGGGGGTTTCAGTATAAATAGTATCCCCACTTCCTGGAAATTTGTGCTTTAAATTCCCACTGTCGCTGTCTTTCTCATTTGCTCTTTCTCATTCCTAGTCTGTCCTAGCAATCTGTTACGTTGAAACGCGCACGATAGTTTGTGTGTGACGCCCACGATAGCTGCGATCGTTTTGTTTTGCTAAGCAAGCAATAACAGAGTGTATTTATCTTTGATTTGATTTTGCGTTGTTATTAGAAGAAGATTTGTATAACGTTGGTAATTTTTGTTGGTCGATATTATTTGAGAATTTTCTAGAGTTGGTTGTTTACTATCGATCGAAGCGTATGGATAATTCTAGTGGTAAATAAAGAAGCTTCCATCCCAAATAAGGTTGTATGACGTGAGACAGTGATGACGAAGTCTGTTCTGATTGGTTATGGTGTGTCATGCTGGGGTATTCTCACCCTTTCTGGAGTGTAGAGGGACTATATATATATAGTGCCGCACTGTTTCAAAAGGGGGGGCCGGTGTAACGTGCCGAAAGCGTCCCTGGCCCAATTTAACTCCCGGGAGTAAAACCAGGCCGTCCCAGATTTACTCCCGGGAGTTATTCTGGTCCTGGACCAGATTGACCCCCAGCCTGTTCCAAAATCACTCTCTGGGGAATGAAGATTACATAGGAACAATTGATGTTATGCACTCTACTGTGTTCCAGATCAGCCTCCCGGGAGTTAGTTTGGCCCACATTTTTCAGTACCAGAATGACTCCCGGGAGTTAAAGTGGGTCTGTCCTAAAACAGCCCCCCTTGCAACAGAGAGTAAGTCTGGGACTGGCCCAGATGCACTCCCGGGAGTCATTCTGGGACAATTTTAGATGTGCCAAAACGGCCCCTGGGGGGCTAATCTAGAACCGATGAGAGTCAGATTGGGTCAGGCCCAAACTGGCCCCCTCTAGCCTATTAAAAGGAGCAATTGAAGACTGCGTCAGTAATCTCATCAGACAAAATAATGGGAGTAAAACGGGGACAAGACCAAAACAGGTCCCCTAAAAAAATGCATGTCAAATACAATATAAGGGGAGTCAAATGGGGACAGGACCAAAACCGCCCCCCTATCCATCAGATGCAAAAAACACTGCACAGGAGAGTCAAACGGAGACAGGACCAAAACCGCACCCTACTCATCACATGCAGCATAAACTGAACCGGGGAGTCAAACGGGGACGGGACCAAAACCGCCCCCCTCCCCACAACCCATCAGATGCAGCAATTACTGCATAGAGGAGTCAAACGGGGACAGGACCAAAATCGCCCCCTCCCCATCCCATCTGAGGCAGCAAATACTGCATAGGGGAGTCAAACGGGGACAGGACCAAAACCGCCCCCCCCCCTTTCCCTACCCATCACATGCAGCAAACACTGAACAGGGGAGTCAAACGGGGACAGGACCAAAACCGCCCCCCTACCCACCACATGCAGCAAGCACTGAACAGGGGAGTCAAACGGGGACAGGTCCAAAACCGCCCCCCCCCTCCCTTACCCATCAGATGCAGCAAACAATACACAGGGGAGTCAAACGGGGACAGGACCAAATCCGCCCCCCTACCCACCACATGCAGCAAACACTGAACAGGGGAGTCAAACGGGGACAGAACCAAAACCGCCCCCACCCCTTCCTTTACCCACCAGATGCAGAAAACTGCACAGGGGAGTCAAACGGGGACAGGACCAAAACCCCCTCCTACACAATTAGTTGTAACTACAAAACACTGCACAGGGGAGTCAAACGGGGACAGGACCAAAACCGCCCCCCCCCCTCTACCCATCACATGCAGCAAACACTGCACATGGGAGTCAAACGGGGACAGGACCAAAACCGCCCCCCTACCCATCACATGCAGCAAACACTGAACAGGGGAGTCAAACGGGGACAGGACCAAAACCGCCCCCCTACCCACCACACGCAGCAAGCACTGAACAGGGGAGTCAAACGGGGACAGGTCCAAAACCGCCCCCCCCTCCCTTACCCATCAGATGCAGCAAACAATACACAGGGGAGTCAAACGGGGACAGGACCAAATCCGCCCCCCTACCCACCACATGCAGCAAACACTGAACAGGGGAGTCAAACGGGGACAGAACCAAAACCGCCCCCACCCCTTCCTTTACCCACCAGATGCAGAAAACTGCACAGGGGAGTCAAACGGGGACAGGACCAAAACCGCCCCTCCTACACAATTAGTTGTAACTACAAAACACTGCACAGGGGAGTCAAACGGGGACAGGACCCACACCGCCCCCCCCCCCTCTACCCATCACATGCAGCAAACACTGCACATGGGAGTCAAACGGGGACAGGACCAAAACCGCCCCCCTACCCATGACATGCAGCAAACACTGCACAGGGAGTAAAACGGGGACAGGACCAAGCCCCCTCCCCCCCCTACCAATGTCATGCAGCAAACATTGCACAGGGGAGTCAAACGGGGACAGGACCAAAACCGCCCCCCTACCCACCACATGCAGCAAACACTGAACAGGGGAGTCAAACGGGGACAGGACCAAAACCGCCCCCCTCCCTTACCCATCAGATGCAGAAAACACTGCACAGGGGAGTCAAACGGGGACAGGACCAAAACCGCCCCCCCCTCTACCCATCACATGCAGCAAACACTTCACAGGGAGTAAAACGGGGACAGGACCAACTCCCCCCCCCCTACCCATCACATGCAGGAAACACTGCACAAGGGAGTCAAACGGGGACAGGACCTAAACCGCCCCTCCTACACAATTAGTTGTAACTACAAAACACTTTACAGGGGAGTCAAACGGGGACAGGACCAAAACCGCCCCCCCCCCCCTCCTCCTACCCACCACATGCAGCAAACACTGAACAGGGGAGTCAAACGGGGACGGGACCAAAACCGCCCCCCCCCCAACCCATCAGATGCAGCAAATACTGTATAGGGGAGTCAAATGGGGACAGGACCAAAACCGCCCTCCCCCCCACCTACCCATCAGATGCAGAAAACACTGCACAGGGGAGTTAAATGGGGACAGGACCAAAACCGCCTTTCCTACACATTTAGTTGTAACTACAAAACACTGCACATGGGAGTCAAACGAAGACAGGACCAAAACCGCACCCCTACCCACCACATGAAAAAAACATTAAACAGGGGAGTCAAACTGGGACAGGACCAAAACCGCCCCTCCTACACAATTAGTTGTAACTACAAAACACTGCACAGGGGAGTCAAACGGGGACAGGACCAAAACCGCCCCCCACCATACCCATCACATGCAGCAAACAATGCACAGGGGAGTAAAACGGGGACAGGACCAACCCCCCACCCCTACCCATCACATGCAGCAAACACTGCACAGGGGAGTAAAACGGGAAAAGGACCAAAACCGCCCCCCTCCCTATCACAAGAAGCAAATACTATATATAGGGGAACGATTTCAGCCCTGTGCCAATTTAATCTCTCCTGTTCAGTCATTGTTCCATCTGAAGAAGTAGGGGGACGGTTTTTTTCCGTGTCCCCGTTTAACTCCGGGGCCAAGATTTTGTATTCATTTTGTTATGGAAGCGATTTTTGTCCTGTCCCCGTTTGACTCCCCAGTGCACTGTTTTATGCATGGGATGGGTAGGAGGGAGATGGGTGGTTGGGTTTTTGTCCGGTCCACGTTTGACTCCCCTCTGCCGTGTTTTCTTCATCTGATGGGTAGGGGTCGGTTTTGGTCCTGTCCCCGTTTGACTCCCCTATGCAGTGTTTTCTGCATCTGATGTGTAAGGGGGGCGGGTTTTGGTCCTGTCCACGTTTGACTCCCCTATGCCGTGTTTTCTGCATCTGATGTGTAAGGGGGCGGTTTTGGTCCTGTCCTCGTTTGACTCTCCTATGCAGTGTTTTTCTGCATCTGATGTGTAGGGCGGGGGGGGGGGGGGTTTGGTCCTGTCCTCGTTTGACTCCCCTATGCCGTGTTTTCTGCATCTGATGTGCAAGGAGTGGGGGGCGGTTATGGTCCTGTCCCCGTTTGACTCTCCTATGCAGTGTTTTTCTGCATCTGATGTGTAAGGGGGCGGTTTTGGTTCTGTCCCCGTTTGACTCCCATGTGCAGTGTTTTGTAGTTACAACTAATTGTGTAGGAGGGGCGGTTTTGGTCCTGTCCCCATTTTACTCCCCTATGCAGTGTTTTCTGCATCTGATGTGTAAGAGGGCGGTTTTGGTCCTGTCCCCGTTTGACTCCCCTATGCAGTGTTTTCTGCATCTGATGTGTAAGAGGGGAGTGGGGCGGTTTTGGTACTGTCCCCGTTTGACTCCCCTATGCAGTGAGTTCTGCATCTGATGTGTAAGGGGGGCGGTTTTGGTCCGGTCCCCGTTTGACTCCCCTATGCAGTGTTTTCTGCATCTGATGTGTAAGGGGGGCGGTTTTGGTCCGGTCCCCGTTTGACTCCCTTATGCAGTGTTTTATGACTCTGATGTGTAGGGCGGGGGGGGGGGGGGGGTTTGGTCCTGTCCTCGTTTGACTCCCCTATGCCGTGTTTTCTGCATCTGATGTGCAAGGAGTGGGGGGCGGTTATGGTCCTGTCCCCGTTTGACTCTCCTATGCAGTGTTTTTCTGCATCTGATGTGTAAGGGGGCGGTTTTGGTTCTGTCCCCGTTTGACTCCCATGTGCAGTGTTTTGTAGTTACAACTAATTGTGTAGGAGGGGCGGTTTTGGTCCTGTCCCCGTTTGACTCCCCTGTGCAGTGTTTGCTTCTTCTGATAGATATTTGGGAGGGGGGGGCGGTTTTGGTCCTGTCCCCGTTTGACTCCCCTATGCAGTGTTTTCTGCATCTGATGTGTAAGGGGGGCGGTTTTGGTCCGGTCCCCTTTTGACTCCCCTATGCAGTGTTTTCTGCATCTGATGTGCAAAGGGGGGGGGGGGGCGGTTTTGGTCCTGTCCCCGTTTGACTTCCCTATGCAGTGTTTTCTGCATCTGATGTGTAAGAGGGGGGTGGGGCGGTTTTGGTCCTGTCCCCGTTTGACTCCCCTATGCAGTGAGTTCTGCATCTGATGTGTAAGGGGGGCGGTTTGGGTCCGGTCCCCGTTTGACTCCCCTATGCAATGTTTTCTGCATCTCATGTGTAAGGGGGGCGGTTTTGGTCCTGTCCTCGTTTGACTCCCCTATTGAATGTTTTCTGCATCAGATGTGTAAGGGGGGCGGTTTTGGTCCTGTCCCCATTTTACTCCCCTATGCAGTGTTTTCTGCATCTGATGTGTAAGGGGGCGGTTTTGGTCCTGTCCCCGTTTGACTCCCCTATGCAGTGTTTTCTGCATCTGATGTGTAAGAGGGGAGTGGGGCGGTTTTGGTACTGTCCCCGTTTGACTCCCCTATGCAGTGAGTTCTGCATCTGATGTGTCAGGGGGGCGGTTTTGGTCCGGTCCCCGTTTGACTCCCCTATGCAGTGTTTTCTGCATCTGATGTGTAAGGGGGGCGGTTTTGGTCCTGTCCCCGTTTGACTCCCCTATGCAGTGTTTTATGCGTCTGATGTGTAAGGAAGGGCGTTTTTGGTCTTGTCCATGTTTAACTCCCTTGTGCAGTGTTTTATGCACCTGATCGGTAGGGGTCGGTTTTGGTCCTGTCCCCGTTTGACTCCCCTGTGCAGCGTTTTGTAGTTACAACTAATTGTGTAGTAGGGGCGGTTTTGGTCCTGTCCCTGTTTGACTCTCTGTGCAGTGTTTGCTTCTTCTGATGAATAAGGGGGTGGGGGGGGGGCGGTTTTGGTCTTGTCCCCGTTTGACTCCCCTTTGCAGTGTTTTCTGCATCTGATGTGTAAGGGGGGCGGTTTTAGTCTTGTCCCCGTTTGACTCCCCTATGCAGTGTTTTCTGCATCTGATGTGTAAGGGGGGCGTTTTTGGTCCTGTCCCCGTTTAACTCCCTTGTGCAGAATTTGATGCACCTGATCGGTAGGGGTCGGTTTTGGTCCTGTCCCCGTTTGACTCCCCTACTTACGTTGATTAGCTGAGGGGGCGATGTTGGGCCTGTCTGTTTTTAACTCCCATATTAAAAACTAAGAATACATTGAAAAGACAAGAGAAGTTGGGGGGCTGTTTTGGTCATGTGATCCAGTTTTACTCCCGGGAGTCATTTCGGAACAGGCTGGGGGTCAATCTGGTCCAGGACCAGAATAACTCCCGGGAGTAAATCTGGGACGGCCTGGTTTTACTCCCGGGAGTTAATTTGGGCCAGGGACGCTTTCGGCACGTTACACCGGGTAGCTCAGTTGGTAAGAGCGTCTTGCTAGTAACCGAAAGGTCGCTGGTTCGAATCCCGGATTGGTCAACGTGTGATCATATTATTTTCCCCTTTACCAACAACTGGCCCGCTGGTGTGAGTATAAATCGGTCCAGTAGTCACCTATATGCGAAAGTGTCGTGTGACTATAATCTACAAACAACAGTTTCAAAAGGTGGTTGATAGTAGAGAGAATTGTAAAGTGGAAAGTGTGTTGATTGTAAAGTAAAAAGTTGAGAGTGGAAAAAGCAAATGTATGCAGTTGTTGATGTTGTTTTAACATAATTTTATTCAACAAACAAACCAGATATTAATACAAGGCAAAACATCAGGGCGCACAAAAGCACAAGGCTTAAATAAGTTGTTGATGTTCGCTGAATAAAGTTGGAAACTACATACGACGACTCCAGCCTTGTTGATGATTGAACGGTGTCACGTGGGGTTTATGGGCTCTGCACAATGGAATTATGGACCCTCACGTTTATTCGGTGGGAACTGCTAGTAAGTCACCCTATGAATTACTTTAATAAATTTATTTGTTTAGCTCGTTCTGTGTTAAGGTTGGGGTACAGAAATAGATAGAAAAATGGTAAAAGAATACTGTCACACTAGCTTTCACACGGCTATGAATCATATGTAGTCCAGCCACTTGATAACAGTTAAAATCACACATTTATTTCTTCTACTCTATACAAGATTCTCTAAGTACTAATCTAACTTAAAAAGTCTCAGTCACTGCTAATAGTTCGATCGCTGATAGTCTAGGCAGCTGTTATATCTTCATCGGGCACTTTCTATTCGAACTCATGTAGATTTGGACTACTGTGGTCCGTTTTACAGTTTCTGAAGAGTTGGACTACTGTGGTCCTGTTATAATCAGTTTAAGTGCACCTTCGTGTTATGCACTTAACTCATGAGTGGGGGTTCGAAGTCCTTCTGTGAGGTAGCTTCTGGTCCACCTGTGTCGTTGTGTAGTTGGGTTCCCTTGCCACGCTGTGGGGTCTGACAGGGAGTTTTCCGGGTCGCTCTTTCCGTCTTGTGCGGTAGAGGATACTCCGCCAACAAGTCGTTTCTGTGGAGTGGTGCGCCCAGGATAGCTCGGGATAGCTCGGGATAGCTCGCCTGCTCGTCTGTAATATAAGAGACGAAATTCTGCACAACCCTGAATAATCGGTTTGTGCAGAGCGTCTCACTGAAAGCCAAAGTAGCCCTCAGTGATAGCTCCACATCTCTATACATAAGCGACGAACATTCTGCTACTTCCGGGTTCCACTGGAATCTCACTCTAAATTCCTATTCATACATGAATATAAATCGTGTCTAACTATACACATACAGAATTAATAATATTATAAACATTCCGTGGTACAGCCACTGGTCTGCAAACATACATATAAGTTAAACAACAGTGGTTCCGTACGGGATACAACATGGCGGCGTAACCGGTCGTGTTTCGCCTCGTGCTCGGCTCTTCCACGTGGTACGGCAAATTCGGATTAATAATTCACATTTATGCATAGCAAATTCCACAAACATAATTTCAACAATAATATAAATATATCACGATGAAACAGAAGGGTGTTCATTTACCTGTTTGACAAGTTCAGGCCCGTTGTGACTTGATAGAATTCTATGCTTCTAAGTCCTGCTTCCTGGTCTAAGTGTGTAGAGATTTCTCTAGCTATCTAGCTGTTCACACTTCGGTGTATTCCTCCCAACTGACCAAAACTGTGCGTGGTTTGGACCCAGTCAAACTGGCTCCAACCACTTTGCCTAAGCTCTCCCATTGGTTAAAATGTTTACGACTCTCGTAATTACGATGATGTCATGGCCTCAGCCGGCGTCAACTATCACTGTGTGTATGATCGGCAGTATGCTACCGCTACGCTTGATTACTTTCATCGTCTGCTCCTAACTTTGAAATTCTAATATTATATATACTAACCAAGCTAAATATTAAAATAAGCAGAGTTAATACTAGCCAGTTCGTGACAGGCTCCCTCAACTGAAAAAAGGCGATGACTACTGGATTCGACCTTTTTCTACTACAGTGCCTAGTTTAACGCTGCACTATCCTAGGGTCCTATTTACAAACTAAGTAAGTTGCTCTACCTGAGCTGCAATGCTGTGCCAGGTAGCTATGGACACTAGTGACAGGGTATTACTGGGCGGGGACGAATTCTGGTGCTGTGGCCCTTAGTTGTGTTGGGTGGGCGACAGCTGCTGTGTCCTCCACGAGATGGCGACTGAGGTAGTCGGCTCCGTGGTTCTCTTTGCCGGGGATGTACTCGATTTGGAATGAGTATGCCTGAAGGGTGAGTGCCCATCGCATCAGGCGAGAGTTCAAAGACTTGGAGGCTGCCAGGAACGATAGTGGTTGATGGTCCACCTGAACTGTGAAGTGGGTCCCATACAGGTAGAGTTGAAACTTCTGTATGGCCCAGACTAGTCCAAGGCATTCTTTCTCCGACGTGGCGTAGTGGGGCTCGGCGGGTCTCAATTTTCTGCTGGCGTAGGCGACAGGGAATAGCGTCTCCGCATTCTTGGGGTCGCGCTGTAGCAGTACTGCTCCGAGGCCTAAGTCGCTTGCGTCGGTGCGAAGAACGAATGGCTGAGTCAAATCGGGTAGGTGGAGTACTGGCGCCGATGTCATTCTGTCCTTGAGTGGTTGGAATGCTGTCTCGCATTCGGCTGTCCAAACTACTTTGTCCGGGGCGACTTTCCGGGTTCCATTTGTCAGTGGTACGGCGATGCTGTTGTAGTTGGGGGGGAACTTCTTCCGCGATGGCGATGGCCATCCATGTGTGTGTGCTGGGGGTCGCTGGTCGGTCCGTGTATTTCTTGAGGAGATTGATGTGGTGGTATCGGGCTCTCCCGTTTACCTCTACTTGGTAGACTGTCTTGGATTTCTTGGCAGTCACCCGGTACGGTCCTCTCCAAGCGATGTCCAGCTTGTTGGTTCCACTTGGAAGTAAGAGTAGCACTTGATCGCCGACTTGCAGTTCTCTGTCCTTCGCGTGGCGGTTGTAGTACTTCGCCTGACGGGCTCTTGCCTTCTTCAGTGCTTCACCAGCTTTCTTCCACGTTGCTTTGAGGGTTTCCTGCAGGTCTGCGACGTACTTGGTGGCACCTCTTGGTGTGTCGTCTATCTTGGCCTCCGTCCAACTTCTGCGTAGGGCTTCTAGCGGTCCGGCTAGAGGTCTGCCGAATAGCAATGTTGACGGGGTGTAGCCTGTGGCTGCATGGGGCGTTTCTCTGTATGCGAACAGTGCCGCATTCACGTAGGTGTCCCACGCTTCTGGATTGTCGTCGGCGACTTTCCTGAGTATGGTGAGAAGGGTTCCATTCAGTCTTTCTACTTGTCCGTTGCTGGCTGGGTGGTATGGTGGTGTGCGAATGTGATGGACTTGTATCAACTCGAACACGTCTTGCATCAGGCGGCCGGTGAACTGAGATCCGTTGTCCGTTCTAATGCTGTCCGGGAATCCGACTCTGGTAAAGATGGCGATGAGTGCATCTGCAATCTTCTTGGTGTCGATCGCTGGCAACGGGACTGCTTCGCACCACATCGTACATGCGTCGACGAGTGTGAGTAGAAATCTGTTCCTCTTCTTGGTCATGGGCAGTGGTCCTACTATGTCTACTGAGACTTGCTGGAATGGCACGCCGACTACTACTGATGGTCCTAAGGTAACTGGTACGGTGTGATGTCGCGGGGAATATCGTTGACATTGGTGGCAAGATTTCACGTAGCGCTTGACATCCTCCGTGATTCCTGGCCAATAGTAGTGTGCGCTGATTCTCTGCACTGTGGCTCCAATTCCCATGTGTCCGCTGAGTGGCATGCTGTGGCCTAGTTCTAGTACTTGGGCTCGAAGGGTGGCTGGTAGTACTAGTTGGGTGTGATCTCCATCTCCTTGTCGATGTAGAACTCCCTGTTCCATGTAGAAGTCTCCCTTGTGCGGGGGTGTGTGCGCCTTGGGTAGCTTCTGGAAGCACTTCGCTATCGAGGTGTCTTCTTTCTGTGCTGTTTTGATCTCTTCGAGTCCTGGATTCGGAGCGAACTCGGGCTGGGGTGGTTGGGTTTTAGCTTGGGCCCTGGTTTGCACTGCAGCTATCTCTACAGTTTTAGGGGGCGTGCCTAAGAACACATACCTACAACCTAGCACTAGATCATACAGGGGTTTCTGTAAAACAGCTGCTTGGATTCGTCCTGTGACGTACCTACTCTCTACTTCTATCCAAGCTATTGGGCAAGTAGTCGTCGGTTTCGTCAAGTCTGCTCCTTGTAAGTCGACTGTCTTGTCTGTCAAGTCCGCGCGCGATACAAGAGATTCGCTAACTATCGCGTCGTATGATAGACCTGTGTCATACAGACAGTTCGCTTCTTTTCCGTTGACCTTGACCGTGTCTGTCACCGATGGGTGATCTCCGATTGTGTGTGGCTTGTTACCGCTGCTTTGAGTTAGAACTCTGTGCGCTGGCCGGCTTTCGCGCTCTTCCCTACGTTGTGCGGCCAACTTGAAACATTCTGCGGTGGAGTGATTGTTTCTGTTGCAGAACGAACAATACCGTCTCTGTTCTGCGGGACCTCTTTTCCCGAATTCCGTGTTGGGTCCTTTATTTTGCCCAGGTCTGGGGTTATTCGGCTTATTCGCGGTGCGCTCTTCCCGGTTAGGGCTTCGTTTCTGTGCCTCTTTCCCGTTAGGCTTTAGGTCTCGCCTGAAGCTCTTGGCTTCTCCGTGGGCGGCCACGTACCTATCTGCGACCTTGACCAGATCTTCCAGTCTTTCCGCGCCCTGCTCTACTGAGAATGTTCTCAGCTCGGGGGTCATGGTTTCCCGTAGCTGTTCCCATACTAACAGTTCTGTCAGTCCATCATACGTCTTAGCCGTGGCTGACTGGCTAATCCACTTATCCAGCGTTGTGGACAACCGATCCGCGAACTGCGCATAGCTCTCTCCTTTCACTCTCCGGTTGGTGCGGAATTTTTGCCGGTAGCATTCTCCTGTTAGTTCGAATCCCGTTAGGAGTGCCTCTTTTACTTTGTGATAGTCAGTCACTCTGTCAGTCGGTAGCTTACTGTAGATGTCATAAGCCTTTCCTCTAAGCCCTTGACTAAGCTTAAAGGACCAATGAGTGGGATCTAGTTTGTACTCTGTTGCTAGACGCTCAAACCTAGTCAGATAGAGATCTAGACCTTCTTCTCTCTCATTGAATGTTCCCAGTGGAAATGACATTCCTTGTACAGGGTTGGATGCTACCTCTAGCTGATCTGAGTGGGGAGGGGTTGAGGAAGAACTTGAAGCTCCTGATCCCAATCTTCTTAGCTCTAACTCATGCTGTCTTTCTTTTTCCTTTTCTTCCCTCTCTTTTTCTTTTTCTGCCCGCTCATACTCCCATTTCCTAACTTCTGCTTCTCTCTCTGCTGCTAATGCTGCCTTCTTCTGTTCTCCTTCTAATTCTAATTTCTTCTGTTCTCTTGCTGCTTCTAACTCTGCTTTTTTCTGTTCTCTTGCTGCTTCTAACTCTGCTTTCTTTTGCTCTGCTTCTAATGCTAGTTTCTTCTGCTCTGCTTCTAATGCTAGTTTCTTTTGCTCTGCTTCTAGTTCTGCTTTTTTCTGTTCTCTCTCTGCAGCTCTCTCTGCCGCTTCGAGTTTCTTCGCCTCTCTCTCTGCTGCTCTCTCTGCCTTAGCCTCCTGCTTCTCTACCTCTGCATTGATATACGCAATTAGGTCTCCCCCTGCTAAGTGTAAAGCTTCCCCTAATTCCTTGAAGCGCAATCTCAAGGCCACTGGGTCCGACATTGCCAAACGTGTCTATGAACAACCTCTGAATCACGTGGAATACCAAAACACTAGCAATATTGCAATTCAATAAAAACAATGCAAAGACCATACAATTCGTAATCAATAATAGAATAAAACAAGAGTCAAATGGCATACAACAGTTATTTAAGCAAAACCTGCAAAAGAACAATGCAACATACAGGCACAAAAATATTTGAAGCAAAAACGTTTTTAACTAAAGAATAGTGCACCCAAACTGATTAGTCCTTGTTACCACTATTCTAAGTTATTCTACTTCTACTGTTATCTAATTTTATTGTACTTAGGTCCGGTTATACCCAATTCCTATTATACACAGATCCTGGCAGGCTCGCCAATTAAAGTGTCACGTGGGGTTTATGGGCTCTGCACAATGGAATTATGGACCCTCACGTTTATTCGGTGGGAACTGCTAGTAAGTCACCCTATGAATTACTTTAATAAATTTATTTGTTTAGCTCGTTCTGTGTTAAGGTTGGGGTACAGAAATAGATAGAAAAATGGTAAAAGAATACTGTCACACTAGCTTTCACACGGCTATGAATCATATGTAGTCCAGCCACTTGATAACAGTTAAAATCACACATTTATTTCTTCTACTCTATACAAGATTCTCTAAGTACTAATCTAACTTAAAAAGTCTCAGTCACTGCTAATAGTTCGATCGCTGATAGTCTAGGCAGCTGTTATATCTTCATCGGGCACTTTCTATTCGAACTCATGTAGATTTGGACTACTGTGGTCCGTTTTACAGTTTCTGAAGAGTTGGACTACTGTGGTCCTGTTATAATCAGTTTAAGTGCACCTTCGTGTTATGCACTTAACTCATGAGTGGGGGTTCGAAGTCCTTCTGTGAGGTAGCTTCTGGTCCACCTGTGTCGTTGTGTAGTTGGGTTCCCTTGCCACGCTGTGGGGTCTGACAGGGAGTTTTCCGGGTCGCTCTTTCCGTCTTGTGCGGTAGAGGATACTCCGCCAACTAGTCGTTTCTGTGGAGTGGTGCGCCCAGGATAGCTCGGGATAGCTCGGGATAGCTCGCCTGCTCGTCTGTAATATAAGAGACGAAATTCTGCACAACCCTGAATAATCGGTTTGTGCAGAGCGTCTCACTGAAAGCCAAAGTAGCCCTCAGTGATAGCTCCACATCTCTATACATAAGCGACGAACATTCTGCTACTTCCGGGTTCCACTGGAATCTCACTCTAAATTCCTATTCATACATGAATATAAATCGTGTCTAACTATACACATACAGAATTAATAATATTATAAACATTCCGTGGTACAGCCACTGGTCTGCAAACATACATATAAGTTAAACAACAGTGGTTCCGTACGGGATACAACATGGCGGCGTAACCGGTCGTGTTTCGCCTCGTGCTCGGCTCTTCCACGTGGTACGGCAAATTCGGATTAATAATTCACATTTATGCATAGCAAATTCCACAAACATAATTTCAACAATAATATAAATATATCACGATGAAACAGAAGGGTGTTCATTTACCTGTTTGACAAGTTCAGGCCCGTTGTGACTTGATAGAATTCTATGCTTCTAAGTCCTGCTTCCTGGTCTAAGTGTGTAGAGATTTCTCTAGCTATCTAGCTGTTCACACTTCGGTGTATTCCTCCCAACTGACCAAAACTGTGCGTGGTTTGGACCCAGTCAAACTGGCTCCAACCACTTTGCCTAAGCTCTCCCATTGGTTAAAATGTTTACGACTCTCGTAATTACGATGATGTCATGGCCTCAGCCGGCGTCAACTATCACTGTGTGTATGATCGGCAGTATGCTACCGCTACGCTTGATTACTTTCATCGTCTGCTCCTAACTTTGAAATTCTAATATTATATATACTAACCAAGCTAAATATTAAAATAAGCAGAGTTAATACTAGCCAGTTCGTGACAAACGGGTTGCGTGGATAAACGAATCTGAGTTACACCTATCAGGAGGATTCAAGCGTTGGGGCTGAATCAACTACTGAGAAAAATCAACATCGAGTGTAACACAATCTACTATACTATCTTTTTCTTCGCTAAACTACCTACCTTTTTTCTTGCAAACTCTTCCGGGACAAAACTTCTCATTTGTGTTTGAGGTCTGTTGAATCAGCTTGGAAATATTGGACGCTTCCTGCTAAATGGTCACTGGGGCTTCCTATGATGTTATTATTTGGCAATGTAAGCATTTTATATGTACGTTTGTTGATATTTTATAATGATGTTTGTATTCTATTTTGTTTTTGTAAACGAGGGTTCGATAAATTGTAGTATAGCCTCAGCGTCCCCTGCCTGGGATGCCTTTATTGTAAAGTGGCCGGCTGGTAGAGTGCCTTCATTGTTACCACTAGGGTTGTTTCGGCAGGTCTTTTATGCGGATCGGGGGTGAGTCCTCTTTCAGCAAAGTTGTGATCTTGATTTTGTGGTCCTGATTCGGCTCTTTGCAGTCCGCTGGACCCTGTAAGCAATGAACAACTAACTAACTAACCTCTCTGTTAAGTAATGGCTGGCAGAGCGACTTTAGTCAAGCTCGTAAACATAATTTGTCAACTGGTCAGGTCAGTTTCAGTTTGGAATGAAAGTCAGATGGCAGAAAGGATACGCAGCGTAGCTGAATGTCCGGCGTATGCCTCGGCAGACTCAGACACTCTGTATGAGTGAGAAGTAGTTCTACTTACACATACTTGTTTGTCTCTCGTGCTGTTAATGCTGTATGCACCTCTCTAGTCTAATCAGTGGTTTCGGTAGTACGTCTACGAGGGCTATTTTGTATGCCCTAATACAAAATATATGAGCCTATCAGTATATAATATATAATTATGCCTTAGCAGTTTCAGATGTTCTGTATGATTTTTTTCTATTCTGCTGTTTAGTATGCCGGACTACTAGCGCCAAAACCTGATAAGTACAAATATTATGAGATAATTACAAATATAATGAGATAATTACAATTATCAAGTGATAATTACAATTATCATTGAAAAATTATAAATATCTTCGCCTGATCATGTTTAATTTCGGTTTTGGCTCTAGCAATCCGCATGGAAATGCGCCAAAACCTAAAATTGTAATTATCCCATAATAATTATAATTTTCACTTTATAATGATAATTTTTACGTGATCATGCTTAATTCTGACTAAGGCGGCCTACTAGCGCCAAAACCTGATAATTACAAATATCATGTGATAATTACAAACATCAGCGACCTATTTACAATTAACACGTCATTTTTTTTAATTATCAAGTGAAAATTACAAGCTTAGGCTTTGGCCCATTTCCAGACAGATTGCTAGAGCCAAAACTGAAGCTTAAACATGATCAAGCGAAGACATTTGTAATTTTTCAATAATAATTGTTATTATCCCTTGATAACTGTAATTTTCCTACCATATTTGTAATCATTATATTTGTAATTATCAGGGGTTAGCGCTAGGAAGGCGTGAAAATATAAATAATAATAATTAACACTGTGAATTACCGGTATCTCTGTAAATTACACAGAACACGTGTTAATTTCTGGTAATACTGGTAACTCTCGGTTTTGACGTTAGGAGGCCCTCATAGTTTAGCAGCCTGTGAACTGAATGCTTGAAGTTTCCATCCAGTCTCGGTTCGAATGAAACTCATGGCATGACGTCAACAGTAAAGCTACTTGCTAGAACTAGCTTATAGTATTGTTGTTTTGATTATGCTTTCTGTCTGCCTGTCTGTCTGTCTATCTGCCTGTCTGTCTGTCTGTCTGCCTGTCTGTCTGTCTATCTCTATCTGCCTATTGCGTCTGTGATTCATTAAAAATAAACACACAAATATGATTCAATGAATATACTTAAAAGGCACCTCACAAAATCAAGACCATAACTTGGTTGAAAGAGGACTCACCCCTGATCCGTATAAAAGATCTGCTGAAACAACCTTAGTGGTAACACTGAAGGCACTCCACCAGCCAATTTACAATAAAGGCATCCCACGCAGGGGACGCTGAGGTTATACTCCAATTTATTTAAACACAATAGAATATTTACAGCATTATAAAATATTAACAAGACACGTACATACAAAATGCCTACATTAATAAATAATAGGAAGTCCTAGTAACCATTTGGCAGAAAGCGTCCAACATTCCCAGACTGACCCAACAGATGACACAAATGAGGAGTTTTTGAAGAGTTTTCAAGAAAAAAAAGGTAGGGGACTGGTCTAGCGAAGAAGATAGTATAGTAGATAGAACACAGTAGGAATGAGAAAGAACAAAGGAGAGACAGCAACAGTGGGAATTTAAAGTACTAAATTTCCAGAAAGTGATTTGCAGTACTTGTATACCCAAATTCAACAAAATCGCTTTAGCCGATTTTGAGAAATTAAACAAAATGTGTTTATCAGCAAAATGACTTTAGAGACCTTGCTTTGTGGTAGATCAAATACGATCACACGCTAGGCAGATCTCTAACCTATGTAATGTTCCTATGAAGTGGAGTCAAAATTCGTTCAGCGGTTCTTGAAATATTGTTTCCAATGGACCGAGGGAACGGCCGAGGCTCGTTCTGATTCATTTATACTTTTTTTTTAATGTATTTCCAGATAATTTCGGAAATTTAAAAACAAAAATAATAATAATAATCATGCTGTATTTTCTCTTTGAGGGACTAGTAGTAGTAGTAGTAGTAGTAGTAGTAGTAGTAGTAGTAGTAGTAGTAGTAGTAGTAGTAGTAGTAGTAGTAGTAGTAGTAGTAGTAGTAGTAGTAGTAGTAGTAGTAGTAAATCGACACTAAGGCTATACCGTGCGTTGGAATTAACCTGTAAAAGTGTGAAACTAAGTAAATACTACAGAATTGTCCTAACACGCAGCTGTTCTTCTGTGGCCAGCTTTACCATTTTCATCCTCTTGCGTGTTCATCCTCAGCAAGATGCCAGTGTATAGTTGCTGTTCGCTTAACAATCATCCTCATCCTCATCATTATCATCATCACCATCCTCATCCTCATCATTATCATCATCATCACTATCATCATCATCATCATCAACACCATCATCGTCATAATCAAAATCATCATCGTCACCATCAACACCATCATCCTCACCATCAACACCAACATCGTCACCATCAACACCCTCCCTTACCACTTCCATCGTTATCATCATCATCATCATCATCATCATCATCATCATCATCATCATCATCATCATCATCATTATCATCATCATCATCATCATCATCATTATCTTCATCAGCATCTTTGGGGGTGATCTCGTGGCTCAGTGGGTTAGTGGCAGGTTTCCTATGCAGAAGATCGCGGGTTGGATTCCCACAAGGGGAAAACTTACGTGACTTAGGTACGAGACTATTGAGGTCATCGAGACTTTTCTCCGGGTACTCCGGTTTCCTCCATCTCATCAATAATGGTATTGGATGCAGTCAATCTAAATTTTCAACATTACCAATTCGATTTCATCTCCCTGTTCTAATAGCGATCTCCCTGCCTTTACATCACATGTGTGTGTGTGATTGAGGGTGTAACATGTGAGCATGCATGTTGGTACAGATCGCCGCGCTTTGAACCTGATTTGTGATTTGGATAAAAGTCTATTAACATCAGCATCATCATCATCACTCAAACCTGATTCGCCGCAACTATGTGATGAGGTCACTCCCGCAAGGAAGTGGACACATTGAATCCACTTAAAGCGTCCTTTGCACAGCCATTCATAACCGTAATTAGTAGAACTTTTAAGTAGTCGGTGAGTCATCAGTTGACTAGTCGTTATGTTGTAGTTATGTTGTACAACCGCCATTCAGTTATTAAACTTAATTTCTGGCGCGAATATACTGAAACCTTTATAAGATATCGATTATTATGATCTCCAGAAATTGTATTAGAATTGTTGCGAATACATTTGAGGTGCGAGATATAGCATTTTATGTATTCTATGTCTTCTTCATTTTTTTTTAAATTTAGGATTTGAGGTGTGTGTGTGTGTGTGTGTGCGTGTGTGTGTGTGTGAGTGTGTATATATATGGTGGTGTAGGGGTGAGTGGGGGTTGGGGGAGTGTGGCGCTAATATAACTATAGTAAAGACATTACATTTTGAAAACTTATTATCATCTTCATTTTCTTCTCGTTTTCATCATCATCATCATCATCATCATCATCATCATCATCATCATCATCATCATCATCATCATCATCATCATCATCATCGTCATCATCATCATCCACCCATTGAACATAGCTACGATCGAAAGAAAGTATACTCCAGGCAGTGAGGCACACGCTGCGCAGTAGGCCAAAGTATGTCCCTTGTCCCTTGAAGGGATACTTAGGCGAGGTTAGCAGCCGGCTCAGTTACAGAGTCGCTGAAAGACTAGAAACGGAAAAGTAAGTTTCGTCTCCTCTAGGCGACGAATTAGGTCACGCTGTATTTGTTTCTAGGTCAACTGTCTTGTACGAACCGTTTGAGAATCTTTTCGAACCGTTTATTGACGCCGGATAGTGTCATCACTTGTTTTCATACAATTTAAGATTCCAAGAAGGCAAATGGGTTTTTGTTACGGAAACAGAGCATTTTTGTAGAGAAAAGGGTTAGGGCAAGGGTTAGGGATAGATCTCTACAACTAACCCTTACCCGAATCCTTGTAGCAATATTCCGCTCTTTCCGTCACTTTTAAACAGTACTGCGGTTCGCATCCGTGGCTAGCAGCTAGCCCAAAGTAAACTTTGAAGCGATGGAGGGAATACTTTCACCTGCTGCTAGCGGGAGCTTTGGCGATACTTTCTATCGATCGCAGTAATGTGTATTACCTCCATCATCATCATCATCATCATCATCATCATCATCATCATCATCATCATCATCATCATCATCATCATCATCATCATCATCATCATCTCACTGTAATAAATAAAGCGAGAAAACAAGAAGTCTTGGGCTAAGCCTCAGATATAACCGTCCTTTACTAGGAGCTGCCCAACAAGTATGCCAGGCGGGTTCGGGCACTGAATAGAATAGACCCAACGTTTTCCGGAGTGTCCTAAGAGGTGCCTATCAGGCGTGATGTCAGCACGGCATCACTTGGCGAAAGTCTTCTACACAGAAGTCACCGGCCGGAACGGAGGTACCTCACGTTACTATAGATTCAGCGAACACGTGCTCGGGGCCAAGGCGAGCCACACTGTACACGTGGATTTCGGCTGTGGCCAAAAGCCTGGAGCGGATTGGGCCCCATCAGGTCTTTCTTGCCCAAGATGAAAAGAAACACTCACTCCATACCGGATCTGTCGTCGTCCGGATCACCAAGGACAGCGCCTTCCGTTGGCCACCAGGACGGAGGTGATAAGTTTGCTACTGAAGGACAACTTAGCAAGATCCGCACGAGAGACAACATCGTCATAGGAGCCTGGAATGTTAGGACCATAACTGCGGAGAAAAATGAGGAGAACTGGCCCACGAGCTGGACCACAATCGATGGAACATTTTTTAAGTATCAGCGAACTGTGGCACGGTGCAAGGAGGCAGAAGAAGAGGGAGACATAAAAAGGTGGGAGAACAACATTCGAGAATGGACTGGCTTGACACTGAGCGAATCCATGAGGGTTGCTGAGGACAGAGAAAGATGGAGTACACTGGTTAAACGATCATCTGTGGTGTCACAACGACTTTTGAGTTACGAGATAGGATACGATAGGATATAGGACTGACTACATTTGCTTAGGTAACCCACTATAATATATCACACAAACCTTGGGTTTCGCTAAATATGACGCCTCGGACATGCGTTTGTGAATTGACGTGTTCATTTGCTTCATAAAGTTTCATTGATGAGGTCCAAATTGAAATCACTATCATAATTATTATTCCAGATTGTGTTGTTAATGCTTGCTGAACTGAACAAAATGCATGTAAGAATAAACCAACATTTTAAGTAAGCTTACTGTGTGCGTATTACTAGTACATGTTCTATTATGTGTTGAAAATAAAGCGACCTGCAGAAGTTTTCACGGATTTGTTTTTTGTGTGGGGAAAAAAAAGATAAAAGAATTTTTGACATGACGCGACTAAAGGATGTTATCATTTGGCTGTTCAGATCTTACGCATTACATTGCACGTGCGTTCTTTATTTTCGAAAACAGAAAGGAAAGTCCTATCAGGAAATCGTACTTGATTTAAAACTGTTAAACTTAAACGGAATTTAAGTGTAATTATGTACTTCCTTTATGTAGTATGTTGTTATTATCGTCATGCATAGTGTGTGTGTATGGTACGTGTGTGTGTATTGTGTGTTATCATTGTATTGTATCTGCTATTGTTTCCGTGTATTATCAGTTGAAAACTGAATCGGCGACATTAACTGTAAAATTTATGATGGCTTTGATATTAAATATGAAAACATTTTTTGAATTTTTTAAACGATAAATTTAAAGCAGAATAAAAAGACGTGACAAATAAAATGTTTCAATTAGAGGGAAAGAAAGAAATGAAGAAAAGGAAGAAGAAGAAGAAGAAGAAGAAGAAGAAGAAGAAGAAGAAGAAGAAGAAGAAGAAGAAGAAGAAGAACAACAACAACAACAACAACAACAACAACAACAACAAAAGAAAAACAAGATAAAAAGGTTTTACAAATTCACAGTTTCATTATAAATGCAGAAAAAAAACAATAGGTAATATTTTATCATGTTTTTATTTTTTGGTTTTCGTTCTGTTTTTTGCAACATTATAGTAACACAACGCAAATATAAACAAGAAATTCCACATAGTTGGACACATATTCACACTCTCTCTCTCTCTGACTGTTCTACATGTATTCGGATGTTCATCGTTAAGCATGCAATCATTTGATCATCGTTATTAGCACAGCATCCTCCACCAGGCATCGTCGCTCATTCAAAATAAATCAGATTACACTTAACTTCCCATTTATTCACCCGGACCATTCGCAACAACTTTTAAATAATAGTTTTAGCACGTGCAGAATAATGTCTTACCCAGTGATGCCAAAATGTGGTCATAATACACAGTAATAATTGCAACATTCGTTCCACTCCTGTACACTTTTCACTCGTTTAATAACAAAATGTCTAGTCTTGGCACACTCAGAAAAATGTATGCGCAAAGAAACATCCACGCGCTTTCGTGAAATCGCACACACAAAGTTTCCTTATCTTTTTTCTCGAAAATCACATGTACTGTTGTAAATGAAAGTCCTCATAGTTTGAACACATTCATACCCGATTCCTCAAACATTAAATCTCAGAAACACAACACCCAACAAAAACATAGGCCCTATTAAAAAAAAAGTCTCGCTGGAACAGAAACGATACCTTGTGAGAACGTTTTTATCACACTCGTTCTGTCCAGTGAAGACTGACATAATTGTAAATTGACTGAGCAAATAAAGAACCTTTTCTTTTTAAAAAGTACTTTAAAATGTTACCTTATTACGTATTTCTTAATCTCTCCCCCTCTCTCCCTCCCCCCCCCTCTCTCAATCTCAGTGGGCTAAAATAACTTTTTTAAAATCATAATTCGGAGTGTACTAGCTACCGGAGTGTCCAATATTTTCTATTGCGATGGAACACTTAGTCGACCTGAACATAATTAAAATATAATAATCAATGGAAATTGTTTCATCTAAGAATATAACAATCTACAGTGTCCAGACTGTTACCATTGCTACAAATGATTTTCTACGGTGTCCATACTGTAACGATTGCTACAAACGACTTTCTATCTAAGGGTTCTTTTAAAAAAAATCTTCACATTATATTTAATAACGCAGAATAGTAAACGCAATTTCAAAATACAACACAACAGAAAATAGTATCACAATTGTTTTGTTTGTCCATATGGCTTATGGTTAAATGACGACGATCCAGAAGATGATGACGATATCAATGATCGCACTCTCAACTTCCGTTAACGGAAAGTCAGTGCAGTCTTTCATGCAAGTGAATGAAATTATATGACACAGTACAGTTTTCACCAAAACTAAATGGCAGCGATGAAACCCAGCACGTCATCAGCACAAAATGTCTACGTCACAGCCCTCTCCCGACGTCGGCAGATGAACTTTACGTCACGATCGTTTTTAAATCAACATACAAAGACGCGTATCGGTGGGATAATGTGACGACGTGCATTCTATCGCCACGAGAGAGCTACTACATGAACGTCATTGATGAGAATGACATATAGTGCAGAGTGAGCTTGTTGAGATCAGACAAAAGTCCAGGCCCAAAAAAATAAAGCCTGCAAGACGTCTGCCGAGGACTACGATGGAAAAATAAGTACATGTCCTGCGGCGTTGTGCTCTGGTCAAGTATTATGGACTTTGTGTTCTGACAAGACCACTCGGCGTTGTGCAATGACGAAACGAGACAAAAGCATAGATGTCTCTTTGGTTTTGTGCGAAAAAAAAAATAAGAAAAAAAAATAAGAAGAAGAAATTATGACGACTTGGAGTATGGCTGATGAGATTTAACTGTGGTGAAAAAAAAATGTTTTGACTTTTCCTAACGGCGCCTCGTTAAGTGTGTTTGTGTGTGTGCGTGCGTGTGGTTGTGTGTGTGCGTGTATGTCATTTCCAAGCTGCCAACCACCATCAAGCTGTCGCTCCTGTGCAGACGTGCATGCGTTCGTGACGAAAACAGCGTGCTGAAGTGATTCTGACGTCGGTTATGGCAAGGCTGTCGCTTTTCGTCATCTTAAAGCAGCGAGTCCAAGCACCAGACACAAGTTGACGTACCAGCAGGCATCAGCAGCAAGCGGCGACGACGACGCAGGACGAATTGTGCAAGTCAACCCACTTTGTTGTTTACTTCAGCCCGTCTGTGACGACATTCGCGCGCTACCCGTTGCCATGGTGACCAAGCCTGCAACACAGGAAATAAAACAGATCCATTAGGGCACTGTGCCGTAACAATGGCCACGTAAATTGAAAAGGGAAGTAAAAAATACTGATGAATGGACGCTTGTTGGCGATGTTCACAGTACCAGCAATGGCGAGCAGTTAAACAACATAAAACACCACTGTTTAACAACAGGGAATATTAATATAATAAATATTAATCAGTACTAATAATAAAACGGACATTCCTTAGAAATACCTATCAGGTATATGGGGGTGTGGCTTCACGAGTCGTGACGTCGTGACTTGCTATCCAAATGTCCATTAAAATAATTAAACTTTAGAGTATTGAGCTATTTTGACCCTTCCAAACAAGGGGCTACCGTCACCAAATGATGATGCCAATATAAAAATAAGTTATGTGATTTCGTAACTGTGTGATTAGAAGAAAAACTTGAAACTAGTAGCAATTTCTTTGACCAGCTTTTGCAGACAGAAGTACAAGTTTGAATTACTTTTTAAACAATAAGGTATGACAAGGTAGGATAAACGTACATCTTCGGAGATAGAGTTTGTTTTAATTATTTTGGACCTGAATTAGGACCGTAAATTAGTTATTTAACATCAGTCATTATTTCTGCTTTTGAAAGAAGAGTAGCTTAGCCTTTTTTCAACTTCACATCTGTCGAGGTAGAAGAAAAATAATAATGTAGTTAACATCGGAAACATGTCGCGTGCAGGCTAAGGCGCATGTGTCGGGAGTCCCAAGGTTCCCCCCCCCCCCCTCCCTCCCTGCGGGCCGACTGGATTAATTCCCACGCACCTGCACAACGTGATTATCTACATCGACCCAGCCCCCCCCCCCCCCCCCCCCGAGGGAGAAATCAATAGGCCCGCAACAAAGGAAATCAAACACGTGCGCTAAATTACTCAAAGTCTTGCAATTATTAGGCTGCACAACATCACCACCGCAAGCTTAGATGCAGATTGTGGAGGTGAAACTGAAAGTGTTAACTAGATGAAGGTGGCGATAGAAAGAGTTAAAGAGGATGAAGTTGGCGATGAAAGAGTTAAATAGATGGACGAAAGGAAGCTGGAACAGAAAAAAACCGAGAGCTAGATCTACATAGTTGGGAAAACTTAGAAAACACGCCTTGTTATATATTAACAAACAACCGGAACGTTGTCGATGAGAGGGATGGGTGGTGATAATAGAGATTAAGACAAATCGCGATCAAACAGCGGCTTTGGGGCTTAGAACACGTTGGATGATTGAGGGGGTGGAGAAGGGGGTGTAACCCCTTGTTCAGCAGGTGAGCTGTGGCGTAAAGAGTTGTCAAAGTGAGGGTTTATGTGCAATTGAAGGTCTTTAAAAAAAATGGACTCAATGATCCGATTGATCAACATGTAGCACAACTGTGCACCTGTTACAACTTCCTACAAAAAAACGGGGCTTAGCCGACTCACTCGAGCTTGGAGGCCTTCCACAGCCGCACCAAGAACCAAACGGGGTCTTAGGGATCTTGCGGCCGCCGAAGAGAATTATACACCCACATCCCGGCTAAGTACACATACCACACACACGCCAATATGGGACCGCCTGGTACACGCACACGCACACACACACACACACACACCAGCATGGCCTTTTCTCACGACAGGCGACTTTAAGATAATTACCAGTGATGAGCAACTACATTGTTCAGTTAATTCTTTTGTACCTCGGTTTCACAAAATAGCAGGAAAAGGAGGCTGAAAAAAAAAACACCTCCAGTTTACAGGTGGTATCACCTATGGTGGCCAATGGAAGGAGTCGTATACAAATATTCAATACATCGCATCCAAGAAACAAAATGCAAACATAATATTTAGTAAAAAAACTGATAACATGTTGTGTGTAGCTGTGATCAAACTTATAATTGTTCTATCTCTCTCACTCTTTTCCACAAACGCACTCTCTCTCTCTCTCTCTCTCTCTCTCTCTCTCTCTCTCTCTCTCTCTCTCTCTCAGCCCCACTGGCCACCTGCACTGACTCAAGACGCTTTGAAGCGGCGAAGTCAAAGCGTGACGACCGTTAGGCTGGGCACGCGCGATTAATTAATCGGTAGATAGCCGTTTGAACTCTTGGCGGCCCAAGACCCCAGCCGACGGAGTAAAAAGAACAAGGCGATCTAGATCTATACAGTTCTGGAATATTTGACGGTTTTTTTTTGTGTGTGTGCCATACAGCGTAGTTGAGATTGACGAAGCTCCTTCCCCCTCCCCTCCCCCATCCTCTATGGCAGAATAGAGGGAGTAGAATCTGTAGTGTCAGCTACGCTGTACGCTTCTATGCCTGCTGAGGTCTGTTCGCCACATGCTCTCGCTGTTTTGCGTGCAATCAGGCTGCCCAGCACAGTAACAGTTGGGCAACGCGATGTCAGTTTATCGTTAGCAAAGAACAGCTAATCCCTCTGTGTACGCTGGCTGAAAGCCCTCCTTTCTCTAGGGAATATTTAGGAAATTATAGCAAAATGATTGACGCGAAACGGAAGAGATTGGCGCATATTTATTTATGCAACTGTAAAACTAGGTCTCACTAGACTATGTTTAACGACAGAAAATCGATTTATAATGGACGTTTTGAGAAAGTAGCTCTATTATCTGTTTTTATATTTGTTTATTTTGAATTATTATATGTTGGTTGTTTTCTTTTTAATTGACGCTCGTCTTCGTTTTCTTCTTTTCTGCTAAAATGTGGTCAGAACCCAAAACAAAGAAAACAAAAGGTGCCTCATATTTCTTCCAAATTTGGATAAACACGGATGTACTATTTTTCCCTCATGCCGTCACAGAAGACTAGCTCTAGCTGTGTTCAGCTATGCTCACCACGCACACGCAGAGTTCATTAGTGCCTACAGGCATGGGTGACTAATTAGATTCTCTGCGGTTAACACCTGTTGTTTGCGAGAAATCCTCCCCCTCCCTCCGCCCCACCCACACCCCCTTTTTTTCACCAAGCTAACCACCTACCCTTAAAACTCACCTTCTAACCCCTTCCAACTTCACTGACAATCTGCGACAAATGGTCATCCTAAAGCATACCAACCACACGTACACCCCCCCCCCCTCTCCTTAGCAACCTCTCACACACTCTATTCTACACAAGTAGATAAACCAAACGTTAATCTCCTAGTCCACTTCAAACTGACCTACACCCCATCACCCCTCGAGAGTTTCCCCTCAAGACAACAGCGCACGTTTTCCACAGTTCATCGTTCAAACGATTCTCTCGTCATGGAATTATCGGCACGCCACCTGCAAGAAGCCGTCATCATCTTCATCCATTTACACATTGTTGGCGCAGCTGCAAGTAGTAACTTTCAGGTACTAAAAGTATCTTCTCTAGGCGATATCTTCTCCATCTTAACAAAGGTCTCCCTTATCCAGCGATGTTGCAGCTGTGGTCTTACAGTCTTTCAGATACGGCCTAATCTTCACTACTATCTTGCTTTCATCTAAGGAGATTACCTCCCTTATTAACTATCAACGCCACCATCCCATCCTTCTAATACCTCCCTTATTAACTATCAACGCCACCATCCCATCCTTCTATCTCACTCCCCTTTCTCCCCAGGGATGCATTTACCAAGTTACCCCCTAGGGGCAAGTCTCTCATCTTTCATGCCAACGTCAGCAGTACACAGAAAGTGTGCATGTTAACTAAATCTCGAGTAGATGGGCTGTGTTATGCTTCGAACACCTGTATCGTACTCATCTCTTATTCCAAACTGACCGCCGAGCTGGCCCAGACCCATGGGGATCGGTGAAAGGCAAGACTGATGGCTCTACCAGGTGATCGAGGCAGCGGGTAAATGTCAGAACAGAGAAGACTTGAGAGAATGCGATCGAGTGTTCGAGTTTGTGTGCAGTGAGTGAACGGGAGAAAGGGGGAGGGGGGGGGGGGGCGGGAGAGGTATCAACACTACTCATTATAAGAGTCGAATGAAGGTTGGTGTAACGGAGGATAGCTACGCGAGGAGTTAGCACGCGTGTCCGTGCAGGTGATGCCAATGTTCCTCATTCCATCAATTCCGCTGGCACGCAAATACAAGCATGCCTGTCTGCTGGTCGGCCAGTCCGAGTGATGGGTGGCTGTTGTTTGTTTCTCTAGCAGTGGGCTGGTCAGCTGCGGGTTGTGAAACGGACCTAGCTAGGCCTGTGCTGTGAAAGGCTCTCGTTAACGATTATTCTCAGCCAGACGTTATCTTTATTTTATTTCTCTCACGGTAAATTCAGTTTACTCTGATTGACACCCCCCAAAAAAAAAACTGAAGGAGAATGTACTTTTCGCTTAAACATTCAAGGTAAAACCCAACATCGGAAAAACAAAAAGAATGCTGTAGGTTGCTGCTCAAGACAAGACAAGGGGACTATTACTGTTTAAAGTATTATCGTCTCTGCACCCCTTAAACGAGTCCATCAAGAATGACAGTGACAGGCCTAAACCTCCCACAGCTTATAGGGCATAGACTGGTCGTCGCCAGGTAAGGGGCGGGGAAAGACAAGTAAAACTAGGAGGAAAAGAGCGAGAAGACAAGAAGTAAAACGGGAGGGGTCTGGGGATAACGAGTCGTGGGAGAGGGTGGTTGGGTGAGGGGGTAGGCATCAGGAGGGGAAGAAAGATCATCACAACAATCGGCCCGTAGGGTCTTCAAGTCTACTCCTCTGTCACGAGGCAGACAGCGAGTCGCCAGGCAGTCTGCCGCTATCAACTCCTTCAAAAGCGCCTACAACAACCGCAGCTCATAAATCGTCACGGAGGGAAGGAAGGGCGACAGGGATGAGAAATGAGAGAGAGAGAGAGAGAGAGAGAGAGAGAGAGAGAGAGAGAGAGAGAGAGAGAGAGAGAGAGAGGTTTGAGGAGGTGAAAGAAAGTTTTGGGTGGGTGGCGCACAGGCTACGACCTGCAGTAGAGGGCAAAGAAAAGCCCCCCAGCACTAGCTGAGCCCACACCTGCACAGCTGAAAGAAGCCAACAGCCTTCCCAGAGAGTCGACTGGCGCCGCTCTGTCTGGCCCTAGCCGCAGTCGGCATTTCGAGTATTCAAGCCAACTCAATCACACAAGCACACGTGTTCTGCCTAAATACTCTCATCCTTGGGACCCGCACCCCCTTCTTTCTCTCTCCCTCCCTTCCAACCTCTCTCTCTCTCTCTCTCTCTCCCTCTTTTCTCTTGTGAAGGCTAAACACTCATACTGGGACCCCAAATCTCCCACTCTCGATCTAAAATCTTCCCTTTTTTTCCCCTCTCTTCTTCTTTTCTAAAAGCTAATGGGCACCTCTTCTACCAACGTTTCCACTAATTCTACTATCTTGTCAAAAACACTTTCCTCAACCTTTAGAATGATCTCTTTCAAAAACGCACACATGCAATTGTGCACATTTCTTACGCTATAACCTCTACCTTCAGTTTCTCTCTAACATTCTTTTTCGACTGCCTTCCTTTTAATTTTACATTCTGGATTTCCGATTAAGAGGTCTGACGAACTTGACGATAAAACAAAGGTTTCTTTTATCCTCTTTTAGACTGGTTTTATTCTAAAACAAAGGTTTCTCTCTTTTTTTTTCTCCCGACTTTCCGCTAGAAAAGCCACGAGTGCAACTTCTTAATCCATGCACAGCACAATTCTTTTTCGTCCACACACATTTTGTATACGGTTTTGATCTTAAATCTGTCGTTCGTATGATGGCAAGTCTTGGCCTTACCAGCCATCTCTCTCTCTCTCTTTCCCTTACCTACCATTCTCTCATCACACACTGAAACGCCCACATCTAACCCTAAACCCTCTCCCTTTCCTCGATTTTCTTTTCTTTGCATTATGTGGTGGTTCCTTTGCCCAGGTGTGCAGTGTATGCCTTTCATTAGGGGAAAGTGACTTGCGTCATAAATGATTTCCAAAAGGACAGGAAACAGGATTTAAGTCGCCGTTGTTTACTGTTTACTGCTGTCCAAAAGCTCAGGCTGAACACCTGCGCAGGGGTATTTTTCTTTTGTGAAGTGGACTAAAATACCTGTAGAAACCGCCCGTCTTTCTCAACAGGATAGGCGACACTAATGGATTATTGTAACGTACTTCCACGTACTAACAATGAAACCTATTGAAAGACTCTCCTTTTCGAAAGAAGCTAATTGCCCAAGGTTCGTTTCTCGAGAACAATGAAACGAGAGTCAGTCAAAAATGTAACCTCTGGTACGATTCAAAATCTCTTAAACGAATGAAACGGAATCGGTGTGAAAGCTTTGTTTAAAACAAGTTTCCAAACCCGGTTTAGAAAATTTAATTTTGCAACGCAGTACGAAGCTGACGCTTATTGCGATGCCCTACTATTATAATTCCATTAACAGAACAATGTTAAAAAACAACGACAAAAGGACACCAAAGAGAATGGAGGATAGTAAAAATGGAGAGAATGGGTTTAAATAATTCATAACTCGAAAAAGTAATAAAAAGAAATATCACGCAACACAGAAACCAATATTAAACAGGGCATAAAAGATTGTGTTGATAGAAACACACAACGTTAAACTCACCATTAAAAATTAAAGATCAATCCTAAGACCTGTGCGATGATGATTTTATTTGGAGGGCGGTCTGAAGTCGAAGTCTTCTATCGTTGCCAAGTCTTGCACGGACGTTGAGAGTGCTACCATAGCATCTTCCTGCAACACAAAAAAAGAAAAGTCCAAACAATGTTTAATTCTAAATGATCAAAAATAATGTAGGCAAACAAAAACGTTGTAAGGAAACAGAACGCACAAATACCGGATCAATACAGTCTACACAAGAAGATGCAGAGAAAAGGCAATGAAGACTCCCAAGGAGGAAGATGAAGCAAAATGTATGGATTATTCATTGAAGTACCCCGTGAGGCAATCAATTCTGTTAACAACACCGTGTTACCTCCCCCCAGTGCTCCTTTCTCAGGCCTACTGAAAGGGGAGACCTCCTCTTTTTCCATCCCACCCTCAAAACTCATTACCCCCCAAAAAAGATTCATATGGTTCTTTAAGAATTCCCGATTCTCTCGTGACATCCTCTCGAAAATTTTCCATTTACTTCAAACGAAGGAATTGGGGTTCCCCCTTCATATTATACTGGGATCTCATAAAATCACGTTTGGTGAGATCATCGACAAATGAAAGGACAAAAAAAAGCAGAGAGGTATTTGGGACTAGGGGAAAGGTGGGAGAAGAGAGGGGACGGGGGGGGGGGGGGCAGGGCAGAAGGAGAAAGCTGTACAGAAAAGGTTCCATTTTCTTAAAATTCAACTACATCATCTTCATCACTCCCGTCTCAAATACATTTTCGCCTCTTCCGTCTTTCAGCGGGAGGGAAAAAGGCCCTTTTCTCATCCCCTCCCAGTGCTTGAGGCGGATCGATAGCAGAGTAGTGGAGAGATGCCATCAGGCTGGGAACTTGGACAGACACGGTTTGTATAGCAAGCATGGGAAATGGCACACGGCGGTTTGGGATATTGGGCAAACATGAGCTCCCCACAACCATTTTTTCTAATCCTAGTGGTTCGCCAAAAGGCACACTCATTCACACACACACCCACGCCCTCTCTCTCACTCACTCGCACAGAAACTGAGAAAGCGTGAAAAAGTTAAAAGTTTTTGATATCAATGAAGAATTATGTGTGGTCTAGTCATTCCTGAGAATGTGATGTACTAGTTCTTCCATGGATCGATTAGTTTTAACTTAAAATTCAAGTCTCAGTAAAAACCAACAATGGTATCGATTAGTTCTAGTAAAGTGGTAATACACTACCTGAAACGTCCTAATCCCCCCTCTCCCTCCTCCCCCCACCCCCACCTAATGCTCTTCAATGTAATGGCGATTAAATATCCAGAAGTAAAATTGAGAAACGTTTTAATCAAAATACAATCATCTCAGATGCTGAAAAGTACCCAGACACATCAAATCTCATACATTTGTGTACAGAAATGCCATTTCCACTCACCCTTCTGATGTTGCAGTCTGACTTTTCAGCGAGAGGTTGCCTGGCTTCCGAGACAGCAGCGCACAGGGCACCTGATTGAAGGAAGTCTTCCAAGTCCAGAATGTAATCAATCACGCTCTGAAGCAACTCGGTTTTATCCACCTTTCCTTCTCTCTTGTTCATGGAGGGCACCAGAGCCTGCAATTTTGAGAAGCAGTCTTTCATCTCTCGAGAATCAAAGTCGGCAGGTTTGGAGGGCGACGTCTTCCCACATCGGGAATCGTTTTTGATTCCTGGAACACTGGAGCGAACGCACGGTTCCATGACGGCTTTCATGATGTTGTTGATGATGTTGTTCCGATGAAAATCAGAAAGGTTTTGAAACGGTAGATGAATTAAACGCTCGGGAAACCCAAGATCAAACTCGGCACTGTTGACTGGAGTGAAGGAAGTAAATAATCCAATGAAACAGCCACAGTCCCAACTGAACAACGTCGAGGCAACACAACCACAAATAAAACAGAGAAATCAGAAATCAGATCGGCGATGTTTCCACGACGCGATGTGTCGAAGCAATGACAAGCGAAGTAGAGCGAGCTGACAGTATAAACTGCGGAGTGAGAGCTCTCTGCGTTGCGCTGCGGCGTTTAGAATGCGTAGCTCCGCCTCCCTCGTTTCAGCCAATCATATCGTTACTTTCCGCTATGTCACGCGGGAGTGATTGACAGCAGACAGGTTTTTTCCCACACAGATGGTTGCAGTCGGGATGTGATGATCGCTGTGATTTCGATCATTGTTTGCACGAGCAAAAGGCCTGCAAGAACATGACTAAAAACTCAGGATACCTCCCAAAGTTCCTGACAGTAGTAAATCGCTGCACGTAAATTGCCCAAAATGCTATATTTCGAAAAAAAAATTAAAACACCGACACATCCAAATGCTTTTTTTTCTCATTAAACATCATTTCCACTAAACGTGTATCCATATTCAACAGTCAAATTCTTTCATAACATATGCGAGGTAATTTTTTTTTTAATGAGCCATTACTTACATTAGCTTTAGGCCTAGTATCTCTCCTGCTCTTTTCAAGCTCAAACGTCAAGAAACAGGTAGTCTTGAGTAACCTTGACTGGTCATAATGCCATCATGTAGACTTCGGTAACTTTTAGCCAAAAATATGTATTTGCACTGCAGTAGGCCTACACCAATATCCTTTGCTGTTATTGCACAACACTCCAACCTCCATGAATCAATGTTCCCTCCTCACACGTACACACACACCCACACACCCACCCACCCACACACCCACACACACGTACCTGCATCCCTCAATCATTGTAGTTTGGTTTGGTTTGGCTTGGCTTGGGTTTCCGCAAAAAGTAACCTGGATTTTGTTTGACAGAGTATTATTTTTAAAATGTTTGTCATGGGCTACCGAAAACAATGTTGAAGAGATCAGGAAGAATGAAGAACCCGCAACAACATAACGTTTGGTAGTGCAACGTCAGTTCCACTTTTATTTCTTTATTTTAATATATAATAATTTAGCTAATTTACCTAACAAATTTTGTTTCTTTGTGGTGTATGGGTAATGCAGTCAGTCTAAAATTTCAAAAATAACAATTCGATTTCCTTTCCGTCATCTCTCTGCCTTTACACCTTTATGTTTGAGTGATAGATGTGTGTTTTGGTCCTGATTTGGCTGAAAAGAGTTTGCTGGATCTAAAGCAATAACCATATAATATGTGTTTATTGTGTGTGTGCGAGTAAAACATGTGAGCGTGTATGTTGATACAGATCGCCGTGCTTTGAGCCTTACTGGCGATTTTGGGGAAAGCGCGTATTTAGCATCCAGTATTATTATTATTATTATTATTATTATTATTATTATTATTATTATTATTATTATTATTATTATTATTATTACTGTAGCGGTGGTGGTGATGGTTGTGGGCAAATCTCCACTGGGACAACTATTACTACTAGGTCTACTACTAATACTACCATACTACTAATGTAATTTGTATAGCGCACAAACCAAACTCGTGGATTGCTTTCGGCGCTCAAAGCACTCGCAGTCATGTACTCACATTCAATTGATGTCAGAAGCAAACCGGCCAACACACACATACACACACACACATACACACACAAACACAAACATAAGCTTGCATCATATATTCAGGGAGCTGCAAGGGGGGGAAAAAATACATACACAAAGCTGCAGTCGCACTGACTTACATTTCCTTTTCTTTTTTTCTACCTATTTCTTTGTGTAATTGAATCTTATTTGACATATTATTATGGGACAATACAGATTTGCATTGTACATGATGCCGTAAGCTTATGTTTTAGAGGAACGTGATACCACGAACACACGCGATCATCAACAGGGTATTTAAAGAATAATACTAATTAGTAATTACAAGGTCTCCTCTCTGAAAATCCTTCTCGGGAAGAGAGGGGACCATAAACTGATTAAATAAATAAATAAGGGCTGAAAAATACCTTAAAGTCTGGGGCACACAAGTAAACAAAAGAGAGAGAGAGAGAGAGAGAGGAGAGAGAGAGAGAGAGAGAGAGAGAGAGAGAGAGAGAGAGAGAGAGAGAGACAGAGAGAGAGAGAGAGAGACAGAGAGACAGAGAGAGAGGAGAACAACTACGAGGGTTAGCAAACCAAACATTGATCAAAGCGAGAGAGAGAGTGAGAGAGGGAGAGGGAGAGACAGAGAGAGACAGAGAGAGAGAGAGAGAGAGAGAGAGAGAGAGAGAGAGAGAGAGAGAGAGAGAGGGAGAGAGAGAAGATGTATAAATGTTTATACACCAGATTAACATTATAAGTTGCGCTGAAGAACAACAACAACAACAATAACAATAACAACAACAATAACAACAACAACAATAACAATAACAACAATAACAACAACAAAGACAACAACAACAACGAGTCAGCAAAACAGACAGTGATGAGAGAGAGGGAGGGAGAGAGAGAGACAGAGAGAGAGACAGAGAGAGACCTAGAGAGAGAGAGACAAGAGAGAGAGAGAGATATGCGCAAAAGCAAGAAGAACAACAGTAATAGATAGTAAAGACCGATAGTGGGTCAGCAAAGCAGCAACAGCACAGCACAGCACAGCGCACCTGCACGTTGTTTAGGTTCACACGCGCTGTGATAAATGCCGAGGTCCTGCGAGCCGACACTCAGCCCAGACTGACTGGCGCCGCTGCCGTGACGTCACTCATTCACTCCTTGTGTACTCTCGCTCTTCAGTCGGCGCCGCGTTGTCGCGCGCTCAGCCCCTCTCTCTGTCAATCATCCCTTACACCAAAAGGGCCGCAGTCGCCTCGCGCTGATAAATTGCATTAAAATTCGTCACCCTCCGTCCTGCCTGGATGCGCTGAGCCTTCGCACCTGCTTTTCGCTTGTTACGTTTGCTGTTTGCCTGGAAAATAGTAGTAAACGCCACTTTCAAAGAACATAGCTGTACTTGCCTATGACTGTGCAAACGCTGTTTGCCTGGAAAATAGTAGTAAACGCCACTTTCAAAGTACATAGCTGTAATTGCCTATGACTGTGTTAACGCTGTTTGCCTGGAAAATAGTAGTAAACGCCACTTTCAAAGAACATAGCTATACTTGCCTATGACTGTGCTAACGCTGTTTGCCTGAAAAATAGAAGTAAACGCCTCTTTCAAGGAACATAGCTGTACTTGCCCATGACTGTGTTAACGCTGTTTGCCTGGAAAATAGTAGTAAACGCCACTTTCAAAGAACATAGCTGTACTTGCCTATGACTGTGCTAACGCTGTTTGCCTGGAAAATAGTAGTAAACGCCACTTTCAAAAGAACATAGCTGTACTTGCCTATGACTGTGCTAAAGCTGTTTGCCTGTAGTGTAAGCCTCAACAAACATAGCTTTCTACTGTGCTATTACCCCTAGCTTACATCTCTTGTATCAGCGACTATGATACCACAGTCTTTACCTGCGCAGATCACACAACAGTGACACGAGATTACGGTAGACGAAAAGTCTGGTCCATAGTCAGTAGAACCCATAATTAGATACTGTAATTATGAACTTATTATGCTGTAGATATTTGTATGGTTATTATAAAGATCTTCTGTAGCAATGTTCCAATCAGCGGTAAACAGATGGGGTGAAGTGAGGGGTGGGGGATTTAAGTAAAAGAGAGACTCCTGAAAGAATCGATTTGTTCATTTCCCCTACATTTTCGCACGTACTTGAGAATACTTTGATTTAGCCAGAAATCAGAACGAGTCAAAACTCAGTCTGTTGGTGCATTGCATGCTAAATCTCAGAAAGCACTGAACAGATTCTTATCCAAACTTTATGCTAACATTATCAATCAGATGAGTGCAGTGGCCAGTCTCCCAAGCCATCGTATTTGCCGCGAAAAAACTTTTGCTCTATACTTTTAAAAAAAGTTTTTTTTAACAGTTGAACCAATTTTGATGACTTTAAAAAATATACCAGTCTATCTTCTTGTAGTAGATGATTGTGTCAATCGTTCATAGAAAAAGAATTCAAACAAACTAACAAACACATATACACACACAAACAATAAAAACACAAATACACACACACACAAAGAAACAAACAAACATTTCTTCTCGGCTCTCAAAATAACAGCTTATGGCTCTGCCATTTAATTTAAAAAAACAAATCCATTAGCAAGCGGATATACTATTTATGGTTTTATGTTTTATGATCAAGGGAAATTTTGCTACGGTGACTACCTTTGCAATAAACACACCCACAGAAAGAACTCAATGGAAATATCGGCGTTAAAGATTAATTGTAGATTACATGTATAGTCACACGACACCGGAGCTGTTTAGGCGACTACTGGTCACATTATTCTGACACCAGCAAAGCAGTTGATGGAAAATTTATAAAGGAAAAATAATTATGGTCACACGTTGACCAATCCGGGATTCGAAACAGGTACCTTTCGGTTACTAGTAAGCCGCTCTACCAACTGAGCTACCCGGCCCCACTGATATATATCGCCGTGTGATCCACCATTACGCTTTATATGAAACATTATGGGAGAATTATGCAATTGCAAGCAGTCCTAGTCAGTTGCATTATTGTCCAAGAATTCGCAGCTTGAATTAGGGAGATCTATGCCTGCATGTCTTATCCTATCCCGTAACTCGAAGGTCGTTAAAGCACCACAGATGATCGTTTATACCTAGCGTATTCCATCTTTCTCCTCATCAACCTTCATGGCTTCCATCTTCCAGCCTGCATAGAAAACAGTATAATCTAGGTTTGTTGTTTTGATAGCACTGCTCGCAACCGCTTTACCGAAGGTGCATAACTTGGATTCGAACCCGAGACCTCTTAAGCAAGAGCTCGTAGTTGTGCATGCTAAGCTGTTCTGCCACCTTCGTTCGTCCATTCATACATCCAGGTCCTAGTGAAATCTTAGTACATATTGATTTATTTAATCGTTCTTATAATTTGTATAGCGCTTGTTCATCTCAAGAACCGCTCAAGGTGCATACGGCTCAGGATCAACTCCAGTCGCCCCAACCGCCCATTTGCTGTCTCAGGCTATTGTCCGACATACACTTGTCGTTCGTTCGTTCATTCATTCAAACAATCATTCAATAGTTCACACATCCAGATATTAAGGAAATCGTCATGCACACACACACACACACACACACCCACACCCCACACCCACACACATGCACATGTACACACACACACCTGTCATCAATTCACATAAACATCAAGAATAATATACACACTTGCCGTTCAGTCGTTTATGAAGGCATTCATAACTACGTTGAAACAACCAGCTCCTAAGAAACTCTCCATACCTACACCTGCCATATTAAGGAACCTCGATTGGCTTCTTTAGCCCGCCGACTATTGTAGGTCCATTGGGCCGTAGCGGCTGATTGAAATTTAAGGATCAAGGAGCCAGCGAGGCGTAGGAAATTTGTCGACGTTGCCATCCGCGTTTCATTGGCCAATCAGAACGACCATTGCTGATAAAAACATAAGATAACGAGAGAACAAACAACTCAATTAGCTTCTTCTATCATTTAAAAAAAAAAACTTTTTAATCGATGTGCACCGAGTTCGTTAATATTTCTTTCTTTCTTTCTTTCTTTCTTTCTTTCTTTCTTTCTTTCTTTCTTTCTTTTTCTTTCTAGAAATCAGAAACAAAATACACAAAAAACACCAAGAAAAATATAAAAGCAAAGACTTTCGGGCTACGCCCTTCTTCAGTGATGAAAAATAAATAAAACATGAGGTCAGTGATGATGACGTAAACACTAAACATGCGTCATAGAAGACGCTCTCTCTCTCTCTATCTCTCTCTCTCTCTCTCTCTCTCTCTCTCTCTCTCTCTCTCTCTCTCTCTCTCTCTCTCTCTCTCTCTCTCTCTCTCTCTCTCTCTCTCTCTCTCTCTCTCTCTCTCTCTCTCTCTCTCTAACACACACACACACTTTTTTCTTTTTCTTTCTTTAATAATAATAATAATACAGGATGCTATACGCGCTTTTCCCCAAATCATTCAGGCTCAAAGCGCGGCGATCTATACCAACATACACGCTCACCTGTCTCATCCACCCTCACACACACCAAACACATATCCATCACTCAAACAGGTGGTGTAAAGGCAGGGAGATCGCTATTAGAAGGCGGAAAGAAAATCGAATTTTTATTTTTGAAATTTTTATATTGACTGCGTCCTGTACCAAATTCCTTTCATTTCCTTTCCTTATTTCTTTCTTTATTTCTCCTCGTTCTCCTACTTCTTCTTCTTGTCCCACCGACATAGCTCAGCGGTAGAGCATTCGCCTGGTACACTTGATGACCCAGGTTCGAATCCCGTGGTGGACAAAATAAAATTCGACATTTTCACTGTTCGTGTCTGCAGTATGATTGCTCTGGTGGTTCAGTGTTGATTCAGGTCCCTACCCTCTCTTCCCTGGGATGGTTATCCCCGTCTGCCGTATCGCCAATGGCGGGTGTAGACGTTAAACTGCAATGTTCATTCATTATTTCTTCTTCTTGTAGTTGTAGAAGATGCAGATCTATAAATGAGTTGTACAAATTGTACATGGGTTGAAATGGCTGAAAGTCCAATCTCTTACACATCTTCAGATACAAATAATAATAAATAGAATGTTCAAAGTAATTCTTGGGTTAAACCTCTCTCTCTCCCCCCCCCCCACTTCCTCTCTCTCTCTCTCTCTCTCTCTCTCTCTCTCTCTCTCTCTCTCTCTCTCTCTCTCTCTCTCTCTCTCTCTCTCTCTCTCTCACCATTTAAAGGCATTTCCGTTCACGTCCTTCTGTAATGAATAAAATCTAAATCTGACGTATTTTGTGCGGAATGCTAACAGCGCTTTCGTTGCGAGTATGGAGGATTTCACGCAAGACTTCCGATGGTCTTTTTATCATGCAATCGAATGACTTGCACTTTTATTTGAAGAAGAAGAAGAAGAAGAAGAAGTAGACATACTACCTGCAAGAACGCAAGGAGCTGTCCGAAGCGCTTCCTCGGATATAATAACAGAAGCACTCCTGCTGCATTTAGAGAAAAGTCGACGCGTCGAGTACCATTTGTATATCCAGAAGAAGAAAAACTAAACAATAACCCCTGAAGTTTAACGTCCCAACTCATCATTGACGATAGGGCCAACTGGGATACCCCTTGGGGTCATGAGCAATCTTGCCACTGTAGATTGTTCTAACCTATAAAGGGAAAAGTGAAAGCCCCAGTTGAAAACCTGTCTTGCCTTTATAGGCATGACCGATTCACTGCGGCAACAATATCCCCGTTGGAGTGCCGGGGGTTTCAGTATAAATAGTGTCCCCACTTTCTGGAAATTTAGTGCTTTAAATTCCCACTGTCGCTGTCTTCCTCATTTACTCTTTCCCATTCCTGCTCTGTCCTATCACTCTGCTATACTATCTTCTTCTTCGCTAGATCAATGACCTACCTTTTTTCTTGAAAACTCTTCCTGGACAAGACTCATTGTTTGTGTATAAGGTCTGTTGGATCAGCTTGGGAGTGTTGGACGCTTTCTGCCGGGTGGTCACTAGGGCTTCCTATGATGTTATTATTTAGCAATATAGGCATTTTATATGTATGTGTTTTGTTGATAATTTATAATGATGTTTGTATTCTATTTTGTTTTTGTAACCGGGGGTTCGAGTAGTTGGGGTAAAGCCTCAGCCGTCCCCTGCGTGGGATGTCTTTATTGTAAAGTGACTGGCCGGTGGAGGGCATTCAATTTTCCCACTAGGGTTGTTTCAGCAGATCTTTTATGCGGATCGGGGGTTGTCCGGTCCTGATTTGGCTCGGAAGAGTCCGCTGGACCTAAAGCAACAATCAATCAATCAATCAATCAAACCAACTGGGATATTCAAACTAAGATATTCATCCCAGGGAAGAAGGGTTAGGGACCAAGTTAAGCACTAAATCACCAGAGCAATCATACTGATAAGATGGACAGTGAAAAGTTATAAATTTTATCTTGCCCACCAAGAGATTCGAACCTGAGAACGCTCTACAACTGAGCTGCGGCAATGGGCTGAAGAAGAAGAAGAAGAAGAAGAAGAAGAAGAAGAAGAAGAAGAAGAAGAAGAAGAAGAAGAAGAAGAAGAAGAAGAAGAAGAAGAAGAAGAAGAAGAACCCTTCATACTCCCTTACAAAGAAGAAAGAATAAGCGGAAGAAGAAGAAGAAGAAGAAGAAGAAGAAGAAGAAGAAGAAGAAGAAGAAGAAGAAGAAGAAGAAGAAGAAGAAGAAGAAGAACAAGAACAAGAACAAAAACAAGAACAAGATGATGATGATGATGAAGAAGAAGAAGAAGAAGAAGAAGAAGAAGAAGAAGAAGAAGAAGAAGAAGAAGAAGAAGGACTGTTTGGCTCTCTTCTATAGTCCTAGCATCCCAACGGTCATATAAGACGTAAAGGAACAGCTGTTCCGCGTTGGAACCTTGTTCAGATAAGTAGCAGCTGGAGGAGTATAGATATTTGGCACAAGCAGAGAGAGAGAGACAGACAGACAGACAGAGAGCGACAGAGACAGACAGGTAGAGATAGACAGTAAGATAGACAGTGAGAGAAACAGACAGAGAGATAGAGAGAAACAGAGAAACAGAGAGCCAGCCAGCCAGACATGAAGAGAGAAAGCAAGAAAAACAAAGAGGGAAGAGACAGACAGAGAAGACGAAGAAAAGATTAGATAAGACAACTTCATTATCTCTTTCAAGAAATTACATTGTGGTACACTATCAGTCAACACAAATACACATTACAATAAAAATAACAATAATATTTGACAAGGAGTAACAAAGAAGAAGAAGAAGGAGAACACGGACACGAACAAGAACATGAAGAACAACAAAACTGAGAACAATAACACCATGATGATGATGATGATGATGATGATGATGATGATGATGATGATGATGATGATGATGATGACGATGATGACAACGGCGGTGATGATGATGATGATGATGATGATGATGATGATGATGATGATGATGATGATGATGATGATGATGATGATGATGATGATGATGATGATGATGAAAGCTTGAGGTCGTGTTTATATCTATGTTGCTAGATTGTAGAGGGAGGGGGTAGGGGGAGAGAGAGAGTGTTGTTTTAGGTAAACAACGGGTGATTTGTGGGTTCCCTTAATCCCTTGATTCTTATGGCGTACGAACAGGGTCAAACGCGCGATGAAAAGTAGCGATGCTTTGCGTCGATACTTTTTGAAAAGTATCGCTACTTTGCATCGCTCCGTTACGAAAGGATCGATCCTTTTCATCGCGCATTTCCAAGTTCTTCCGAATACACAATATGCAAATTTTCCAAAAGTTTGATCGGAACTAAAGCGGAACACAAAACAGGCACTCGCGCCAATCTGCTTGCTTTCCTTTCGTTTTGCGTTACTTGAGGCGGGAAGATGGATGCGATTGAAATTATCGACGATCGAATGAGAGAACTTGAAGAGAGACCTGTTATATTTATTAATTAATTTGCTCTGCAAAGGACAATTAGAACTGCGGAATGTTACATGTATATTATTTCATTAGCTTGACCGATTTCAGTTTTGCAGAAACAGTGTGTTTCGCCTCGGTAAACTTCGGAACTGCGCGATGAAACTGCTCGAGCTAAAGTATCGATGCAAAGTATCGATACTTTTCAGAAAGCATCGATACTTTCGCAATTGGCGTTCCATTTGAGAAAATGTGCGATCCTTTTGAGAAATGTAGCGATACTTTCCTAAACGGATGGATCCTTATGAGATACTTTTCATCGCGCGTTTGACCCTGTTCGGACGCCATAGATTCTAAACTAATGTTACAGTTGGAGAGGGGTACATATTGTAGCCGAGCGGAGTATTTGACTCCAGCCTCTCGGCCACGACCTTGAGAACACGGTTCAACCTGAACTGATAATTTCATTTTATCCCTCGTAAGAGAGACAAAAAAAATATCTGCAGGCTACTGGTGCCACGACACTCTCTACAAGTCACTGCCACTGACTTGCACACAATGCCTGCCGACAATGTAGTCCTGCTGACCACTAAAAGCAGAAGACGAAAGGAAAGATGCAAGGGGAGAACATATGTCGTGTCGCCTTGTCCTGCATAACCCAATGGCCACACCAATTAAAGGATTCTGAACAGCAGGAGCCACCCAAGGCTACACTAACCAACAAATGGAAGGTAGACAACCTCTCCTAAGCGTGAACCAGTCGCCTCCCACTCCGCCACAATATGGTAAAATATTTTTGAATAGAAGAATGGGCGCGCGCGTGTGTGTGTGTGTGTGTGTATGTGTGTGTGTGTGTGTGTTAGGGTTTAGGAGTGTTGTAGGGAAGGGAGGTAGGTGAGTGGCAGGTAGGGGAAGAGGGGGTTGTGGGGTGGGTGCGTGGGGGGAGAAAGGGAGGCTCTTTGTATGTGCTCTTTGAGCTGGCAGGTTGCGATCGAAGGAAGATTTGGCACAGTCGCTGGAAGCAGAAGGAAACCCTTGTCTACATCTGTTTTCTGTAGATTATGCCTGTACACATGTAGACAGCCTTTGATGAATGATAAGGCAGTCGCCTCGGAAGAAGGAATAGGTAGAGAGAGAGAGGGGGGGAGAGAGAGAGAGAAAGAGAGAGAGAGAGAGAGAGAGAGAGAGACAGAGAGAGAGGGAGAGAGAGAAAGAGAGAGAGAGAGACTCATGCTTAGACACTGGGACAGTCAGTATAACATTGTCGTTCATCCATTTTTCCACCACGCTTTTCCACACCAGTCACGATCCATCATAGTTCCCACCCAGACCTGTGACCATCCGCTGTATCTGTTACTGTTCGTGCGTGCACCTTATTCTGTTGTTCCATGCGTATTCTTTGATCTTTCAAACAGAACCTTGCCCGCTTTCTTCCAGTTACTAAGTTCATCCCCCACTCTTCGGGTAGGGATTAGGTCTGTTTTCTTCCAGTTGCCAAGTGTATCCCTTCCATTCCCCTTCCCCATTCCCTTGGGTAGGGACGAGTTAGACCTGTTTTCTTGTAGTTGCCAAGTTTACCCTCTGTCATCATCCCACATGTGTGCATTCAGGAGAAAAAACACGTTTAGAGCGATCTGGGCAGCATCCAAGTAGCAAAACACTTGGATCGGGTGCAAGCTGCCCGGGTTCGATTATCGACGGCGGCAGGAGATTTGTTTTTTCTGACAAGAATTGAATTTATGGAAGGCCTCTTTAAACGGTGTCTCACTTCCCCAGCCGCACCTTAAAAACTCCGGTTGTTGCCTAGATGACAAGCTACAGAGTAAAATAGAAATAAACTAAAAAATATTTTAAAAGAACATTGACCCTTGCCCGGCTCTCAAATATGTCGGCGAGGGACGTGGGAACTAGTGAGCGGGAGTTTAAAGGCTGGGGATAGGTTGGTGAAGGGCATGCTTTTTGTGTAAACTTTATCCAATATCTAACACGTGTAAAGACGGACACATGAATTAAAATAATAAATAGTACCAACCGTAAGAACAATTTGCTTCGCCGTACAGAACAGGGAACTGAGGATGAAATCGTCACAGTCTCTTACTTCAATCAGCACCCAGGGTATAAAAAACTGAATTATTGCAACAGTTACTTCGATCATAATTCGAAAATGCTGGGGGCCAATTAGGCATACCATTTAGCATCGGTAGAGTGACATGACCTTGTGTTTTGTGGTGTGTGCGTTGTTTTTTTCCTATTGTGCACCAAACACAAACTGCTGGAAGTTTTGCTTTGTAAATATTGATCACTCCTGCATGCTTGCTTTTCGGTTGCACACGAATATCAAAAAAGATAAAATAAATATTTCAATAATTTCAATGCTAAAATACGTGCATTGAAAGAGCAGCCGAGTTGTCGCAAGGTGAAGGCAATGTCAACGCCATTCAATATCGCAAGGTGAAGGCAACATCAACGCCATTCAATGTCGCAAGGTGAAGGCAACATCAACGCCATTCAATGTCGCAAGGTGAAGAAAGTCAACATCAACGCTATTCGATGTCGCAAGATCAAGGCAACATCAACGCAATTCAATGTCGCAAGGTGAAGGCAACATCAACGCCACTCAACGTCGCAAGGTTTAAGGCAACGTCAACGCCATTCAATGTCGCAAGGTGAAGGCAACATCAATGCCAATCAATGTCGCAAGGTTTAAGGCAACGTCAACACCATTCAATGTCGCAAGGTGAAGGCAACATCAACGCCATTCAATGTCGCAAAGTGAAGGCAACATCAACGCCATTCAACGTCACAATAACTGCAAACAAGGCCCAAGTGATTGTTGTTCGTTATTACCACTAATAACTGCATATCACCAATCTGCTGGTGGCAAGTTGAGCATTTGAGACGTGCTTTAGCGCTCTGCACAACACTTGCAATGAAGCCCATACATGCTGTGGGACATTTCTTTGAAGTATCTAAAAGGGCATAACGTGCTCTTTGATTTAACACGACATCAGTGCACTGACGAATACACAAGTTCACGTTACCTAACATGGCAACACTGATTATAATAAATATATAATTATTATCATCATTTCTTCCCCCTCTTACATAGCGCTTTACTGGCTCAAGAATTGCCTAAGGCGATCACTAAAACAGTATCTAACTCAAGCCGCCTCAGGCGCCAACCTGCTGCTTTGTGCGCACAGTATGACGCTCCGGACAGCTGAGACGACTCGGCTGGTGGACGGGAGTGGAGGGGGGAGGGGGAGGAAGGATCTAGTGCTTGCTTGCTTGCTTGGGCACTCATACGTCTATGACATGAGCGTCAGTACCTTTAAAATCCGTGCGATGTAATGCATGCGTGCACAGACTAGCCGTCGGTTTATGCTCTCATCCAAAGGAGTAAGGGGTGCAGCTCTTTGCCTGCGCTTCAGAGTCCTGTTTGTTTATACCGGTCCCCCCAGGCCGACAATCTGAAAATTCAACCGCAGCCTGCATGATATCGCTTAACATTCAATAATGTTTTGCCGTCGTCTCTCCACGAAGCCAAAGCGCCAACCTTCACCCACCCACCCACCCTCACCTCTACCCCACTCCTCCTTTCCCACCCCCACCCCCACCCCCTCTTTCATTTCCAGAATAATAATGATGACAATCTCTATAATTGATTACGATTGGTTGTATTTTCAGACGTTGAAAATACCTTGAAACAGCCTGGAATCAGAACGAGTCAATTGTCGGTCGGTCCGTTAGAAGCCATGTTTTAGCACGTTAGATTAGTCATTATTTGTACTTTGTCAAAGGTCAAGGTCGTTGCGCACCATTCTTTAAACAAGTTTTACGCTGGATCTAAACATTGGCTGATTCAATTTTGATTTTATTTTTTGCTTGCAGATAATGGTCTATCATTTTAAAGTTTTCCTTTGGCTTCGTTAGGACACAGCCCAGTCACGACATCTTTAACAGAAATTAACACTTTTGAAAATGTTTATAGTTTTCGGCTATGTGCGAGTGTCTGGAAATACATTTGAATGGCTTGTCATCTTCTTTCTTTCTTTCTTTCTTTCTTTCTTTCTTTCTTTCTTTCTTTCTTTCTTTCATCTTCCTTTTCTCCTCTTTCTTCTCTTACTTTCCTCCTGCACTCTCACCTCCTCCTTTTCTTCGATTCGTTTTGACGTTCGTTCGTGTGACGTTTGTACTGCGTATACTCTAAAATATCGTCGCAACAAAAAAAGTTCGAGCAAAGTGCATCGTTATTTTCTACACTCAAACCTTATGTTCTGTGTTTGTTTCAGCAGTAATATACGAGTATAATTCTTGAAAGAAAATTGTTGTTGTTTAAATATTTTTTATAAGCGTTCAAAGCAATCCTTCGATTTAAACCTTTTTTTCAAATACTTTTTCATGGAGTCTTATATGTCCTGTGTGTTTAGTGTGTTAGTATAGGCAGTGTTTATTGGGAAGGAAAGAAGAAAGAAGGAAAGACCAACCCTTTGTGGCCCTTTCTTTTCGTGATTTTTTTTTAATGTAGGCGTAATATTCAAGAGAGGTGGATTTTTAAGTGCATGTATATTTAGAAATAACGATCTCTTCTTCGCTATTTTGGTATGGCTTGAGGGTATAAATATTTAATATTTTGCTTTGAAAATATTTATGGGCATGTTTCTCTACCCGGAGGGCAAGAACATCATCATGATCGTCCCATTCCTTTGCATCTCTCTCTCTCTCTCTCTCTCTCTCTCTCTCTCTCTCTCTCTCTCTCTCTCTCTCCCTCTCTCTCTCTCTCTCCCTCTCTCTCTCTCTCTCTCTCTTTCTGTGCATGTGTGCGAGTGCATTTTATATTTCCAAGTTAAAGTTAAAGATTCTTTGCTATGTTAATTTATTAAGGGACCGATTGGAAGATTAGACTGTATCATTAGTCTAAAATCTTTATCCCTAATAAAAGAAGTTTCGAATTTTGAAAGTTTCTCCCTCCCCCCCCCCCCTCTCTCTCTCTCTCTCTAATCTATTCAAACCTCACTCGTCTAATTTTCGTATTATCCTTATATTATTATTATTATTATTATTATTATTATTATTATTATTATTATTATTATTATTATTATTATTATTATTATTATACTTTCTCTCAAACGCGCTCTCTCCACACACTGCAAATGTCTACTATCTAAAAAAGGTAAAGGTAAAGGTAGTCCCATAGCCTTGTGGCCGTAGGGGAGCGTGATGTTGGAGATCACACTTATCTTGGGCCAGCGTAATGAGGGTGATGCCCAACTCTCTCCCTCGCTGCTTTACCTTCCCCACCCTCAAGAGAGTAGGTACTCAATCACAGTTGAGTCAACTGGGGGCGTTGTTGTTTGTCGCTTCACACCTTAGCGGTCACCAATCCAAGTGCTAACCGCACCCGACGGTGCTTCACTTTCGACACAGTAGCGAGTGCTCCAACCACTGCACTATCCGACTATCTACTAGGGACAATAAAGCATTAAAATCTTTTAAAAAAAATATATATCACCGTCACCAACGTCGTTTGTCTCGAGTCATCTCGTCGATCCTAACTATTCCTAACGGGCACTCTATATTCTAACCCCATGGCTTCTCTTCTCCCCTCTCCGTCCCCAGCACATTGTTGTAATCACTAAGCTTCAGTCTGGTCTAGTCTCCACTGCCCCCACCCTATGACCTCACCCCTTTCAGACCTTCCTTCCAGTTGTATCCACAGCCCCATATAAGTCTATTTTTCTTTCCTTCGCTTCACATGCATTGTTTTCTCTCTTTTACACCTTATGATACGACCCCCTTTTCTCTTCGCGCTCTCCCGTGCCTGCATATTTTATCTGTTGTGAGTGGCAATGGAGCAATAGGAAAATCGGCAAAAGGGAGGAAACCAAATATGATGGTGTGGGCCTACTTGAAATAATTTACTTTAATAGCTAGAACATATGCATCGAACGCGAGGAGCGACGATGGTCACCCTCTTTTAAAGAGAAAACTCGTCGCTCGCTTCCCGCGTACAAATCAATTTGGCATTTCTGCGTCGAAATCAGAGTAGCAACTATTAATGGCTTCCATCGCGAGCGCGTGCGAACAACGTCCCAGTGACCAAGCGGGAACAAAGGGAACTAACTCGGTTTCTAACTTCCGCCGTTTATTACAGTTCATCCCCTTAGTCGCACGAGTCGAACTTTAGGAGCGACGATGATCACTTTCTTCGAAGAGAACTCGATCGTGGCTCGCTTCCCGCAGATAATTAAAATTAAGCGTTCTAAATTCTCACAACGTTGATGATGCTGATCACAGTAGCCCACCAAATTTCCTGTCCATTGAAATGTATCGAATGCTTAAAAGAGAATACGTGTATAATGGATTATAAGGCAGGGGATAGAGTGCATACAAAGTGTCATACATCCGTCTGGTCTACATCACACCGCTTTCTTGGCCTGCTTCCACAGTCATGCGCCCAAATGTACGACGTATATTTTCAACAGGCTCCGACACTTCACATGGATCTTCACAGGCAAAGATTGAGGATATTAGGCCTCACGCACCCACTTTGGGGTGGGGTGGGGTGGTCTACGGAATCTCATGCTGACAGTTGTCACAAAGGCTAAACGTGTGTGTCTTCAAGACGTCTGCTGCTGGTGCTGTTCGTCTTCAGAAGGGACAAACCGAATTAATTGTGTGAAAGAAGAAGAAAAAGAAGAAGAAGAAGAAGAAGAAGAAGAAGAAGAAGAAGAAGAAGAAGAAGAAGAAGAAGAAGAAGAAGAAGAAGAACAACAACAACAACAACAACAATGTCACGTGGGGTTTATGGGCTCTGCACAATGGAATTATGGACCCTCACGTTTATTCGGTGGGAACTGCTAGTAAGTCACCCTATGAATTACTTTAATAAATTTATTTGTTTAGCTCGTTCTGTGTTAAGGTTGGGGTACAGAGATAGATAGAAAAATGGTAAAAGATTACAGTCACACTAGCTTTCACACGGCTATGAATCATATGTAGTCCAGCCACTTGATAACAGTTAAAATCACACATTTATTTCTTCTACTCTATACAAGGTTCTCTAAGTACTAATCTAACTTAAAAAGTCTCAGTTACTGCTAATAGTTCGATCGCTGATAGTCTAGGTAGCTGTTATATCTTCATCGGGCACTTGCTACTAGATTGCATGTAGATTTGGACTACTGTGGTCCGTTTTACAGTTTCTGAAGAGTTGGACTACTGTGGTCCTGTTATGATCAGTTTAAGTGCACCTTCGTGTTTGCACTTAACTGCTAGATGGAGCGTGCGAAGTCCTTCTGTGAGGTAGCTTCTGGTCCACCTGTGTCGTTGTGTAGTTGGGTTCCCTTGCCACGCTGTGGGGTCTGACAGGGTGTTTTCCGGGTAGCTCTTTCCGACTTGTGCGGTAGAGTCTCCTCAACCAACTAGTCGTTTCTGTGGAGTGGGGTGCACAGGATAGCTCTGGATAGCTCGCCTGCTCGTCTGTAATATAAGAGACGAAATTCTGCACAACCCTGAATAATCGGTTTGTGCAGAGCGTCTCACTGAAAGCCAAAGTAGCCCTCAGTGATAGCTCCACATCTCTATACATAAGCGACGAACATTCTGCTACTTCCGGGGTCCACTGGAATCTCACTCTAAATTCCTATACATACATAAATATCAATCGTGTCTAACTATACACATACAGAATTAATAATAATATAAACATTCAGTGGTACAGCCACTGGTCTGCAAACATACATATAAGTTAAACAACAGTGGTTCCGTACGGGATACAACATGGCGGCGCAACCGGTCGTGTTTCGCCTCGTGGTCGGCTCTTCCACGTGGTACGGCAAATTCGGATTAACAATTCACATTTATGCATAGCAAATTCCACAAACATAATTTCAACAATAATATAAATATATCACGATGAAACAGAAGGGTGTTCATTTACCTGTTTGACAAGTTCAGGCCCGTGATGACTTGATAGAATTCTGAGATTCTAAGTCCTGCTTCCTGGTCTATGAGTGAAGAGATTTCTCTAGCTGTGGAGATGTTGACTCTACCTCGTCTCACACACGACTGATTCAAACTGTGTTAGGCTCTGACACAGTCAGAACTGGCTCCAACCGCTTTGCCTAAGCTCTCATTGGGTAAAATATTTACGACTCTCGCACACAGTGCTGATTAACTACGCAGCGTGGGTCGGGCTCGCGGTGTGTACTTTTATTGCTGCTGTGTTATATACTGACTCTCTACTGTTACAAACACTACACAAGGCTGAATAGTCCATGAGCAGAGTTAAAACTAGCCAGTTCATGACAAACAACAACAACAACAAGTGAAAAGAGGAGGAGCTGGATGAGGAGGAGAAGGACTACTATTACTATTACCACTACTACCACAACTACTACTACTACTGCTACTATTACTACTACAACTACTACTACTGCTACTATTACTACTACTACTACTACTAAAACTACTACTACCGCAGAGAGAGAGAGAGAGAGAGAGAGAGAGAGAGAGAGAGAGAGAGAGAGAGAGAGAGAGAGAGAGAAAGAGAGAGAGAGAAAATGTAGAGACAGAGAGAAAGAGAAATAGAGAGAGAGAGAGAGAGAGAGGGAGAGGGAGAGAAAGAGAGAGAGAGAGAGTGAGAGAGAGAGGTAGAGACAGAGAGAAAGAGAAATAGAGAGAGAGAGAGAGAGAGGGAAAGAGAGAGAGAGAGAGAGAGAGAGAGAGAGAGAGAGAGAGAGAGAGAGAGAGAGAGAGAGAGAGAGAGAGAGAGAGAGAGAGAGAGAGACACAGAGAGATCTTACGTCAATTCTCCCGATGAGTTGGTTTTTAACTCTAGCATGCAGAAGCATTGTAGTGAAATACGTGCATTGTGAACGTGGTATTTAAAAAAAAAAAAGTTTTGGTGCTTTGAATCTCTTTTTTTTCTTCACTTATCTCGTCTCCTGGTCACAAAAACATGAGACAGCACAGTTTTTAACGTCAAGAGTGAAACGAACGGCTGGCCTCAAATACTCCGTGCATTATGTGTCTGGCACGTAGCTATGGTAAAAGCTCTATATAGCTGTGGTCTGGCAACGTGCACACACAGTCACAGCAGGGCAAACGACAACCAACAGGCGTCAAACCTGCAGTACATTAGTGTCAAGTCAACGGGATATTAGCACGCATCTTTCTGCATCATTCACTGCAGCCACTGCAGTCATTACCATCATGCTGTCCACACCGAGTATTTGAGATCTCCAGCTTACATTACATTACATGACTGTTGCTTTAGGTCCCGCGGACTCTTCCGAGCCAAATCAGGACCGGACAACCCCTGATCCGCATAAAAGATCACCCCTTGGGGTCATGAGCAATCTTGTCACTGTAGATTGTTCTAACCTATAAAGGGAACAGTGAAAGCCCCAGTTGAAAACCTGTCTTGCCTTTGTAGGCATGACAATTCACTGCGGCAACAGTACCCCCGTTGGAGTGCCGGGGGTTTCAGTATAAATAGTATCCCCACTTTCTGGAAATTTAGTGCTTTAAATTCCCACTGTCGCTGTCTTCATCATTTGCTCTTTCCCATTCCTGATCTGTCCTATCACTCTGCTATACTTTCTTCTTCTTCGCTAGATCAATGACCTACCTTTTTTCTTGAAAACTCTTCCTGGACAAGACTCCTTGTTTGTGTATGAGGTCTGTTGGATCAGCTTGGGAGTGTTGGACGCTTTCTGCCGGGTGGTCACTAGGGCTTCCTATGACTGTATTATTTCGCACTATAGGCATTTTATATGTATGTGTTTTGTTGATGATTTATAATGATGGTTGTATTTTATTTTGTTTTTGTAACCGGGGTGTTCGCGTAGTTGAGGTCAACCCTCAGCCGTCCCCCGCGTGGGATGTCTTTATTGTAAAGTGACTGGCCGGTGGAGGGCATTCAATTTTCCCACTAGGGTTGTTTCGGCAGATCTTTTATGCTGATCGGGGGTTGTCCGGTCCTGATTTGGCTCGGAAGAGTCCGCTGGACCTAAAGCAACAATAAATCAATCAATCAATCAAGCATAAAAGATCTGTCGAAACAACCCTAGTGGTAAAACTGAAAGCTCTCCACCAGCCAGTCACTTTACAATAAAGACATCCCACGCAGGGGACGCTGAGGCTGTACTCTAATTTATCAAACCCCCGTTTACAAAAACAAAATAGAATACAAACACCATTATAAATTATTAACAAAACACATACATATAAAATGCCTACATTGCTAAATAATAACATCATAGGAAGCCCTAGTGACCACCTGGCAGAAAGCGTCCAATATTCTCAAGATGATCCAACAGACCTCATACACAAATAAGGAGTCTTGTCCCGGAAGAGTTTTCAAGAAAAAAGGTAGGTGACTGGTCTAGCGAAGAAGACGACAGTATAGCAGATTGATAGAACAGACCAGGAATGAGAAAGAGCAAATGAGAAAGACAGCGACAGTGGGAATTTAAAGCACTAAATTTCCAGAAAGTGGGGATACTATTTATACTGAACCCCCCGGCACTCCAACGGGGGTGATCTCCAGCTATTCGCAAAGTGGGCAAAATATAAGTGGCTTTTTTAACGGTCCAGTTCATCTTAGCAGTATGATTGCTTTGATGGTTCAGTGTTGATCTAGGTCCCTCGCTAAGGATGGGTATAGACGCTAAACGTCAATGTTCATGCATTCTTGAGACCCCCAGAGAAAGTTTGAATGACAGGGACTATATTGTTAAAAGACAGATTTAGAAAGTGTTTGAAGTCTGCGATCGGCAGACTTCCCACCCCTTTCCTCCCCCCTTCCACCCATCATACATCTCACACCCCCACTCCAACCCCTGGTCTCCCCACTCAAATCCAACTCTCGTCCTCTCCATCCTATTGCCTAGGCACGAGCCTAATAATTAGGGTTATAATAGGCTCTCATAAGTTTTCAGTGTTAAAACAGTAGTTTTGCCCTGCTGGTCTTTGTAGGTAGCACCTTTCCTTATACCCCTTCGACCTCCCCCCCCTTCTATTATCTCCTTCACCTCTCTCTCCCCTCTCTTTCTCCCCTTCTCTCTCTCGCTCTCTGTTGCTGAATGGTGCAGTTTAAACTATATGTCACTAAATCCGGCAAAATCAAAAGGTATGTTAATTATTTTTTAAATTTTTTTTTCTCTTTCCCTTAACTTGGAAATCTTTTTTTGGTCTAAAATTTTATTTTTGTTTTTATAAAAAAATTTCCTTTTTCTATCTCTTGTATTTTTATCCATGTTCTGTTGTTGTTTCCTGTCGTCCGCCAGTGATATTTTGACACATTATTATTATTTGGGTAGCACTTATTTAAGCCTTGTGCTTTTGTGCGCCCTGATGTTTTGCCTTGTATTAATATCTGGTTTGTTTGTTAAATAAAATTTATGTTAAAAAACAACAACAACAAAACAACAGTTAAAGGTAGTCCCATAGCCTTGTGGCTGTAGAGAGCGTGATGTTGGAGATCACACTTATCTTGGGCCAGCGTAATGAGGGTGATGCCCATCTCTCTCCCTCGCTGCTTTACCTTCCCACCCTTAAGAGAGTAGGTACTCAGTCACAGTTGAGTCAACTGGGGGCGTTGTTATTTGTCGCTTCACGTTTTGCGGTCAGCCATCCAAGTGCTAACCGCACTGAACGGTGCTTAACTTGCGACACAGTAGCGAGTGCTCCAACCACTGCGCTATCCGACACCCTAGACAACTAGACAAAAGCATCAGCTGGCTCCGCTTTTTTCTTGATTTAGCCGTGAATTGAAATAATATTAAAGAGGTTGAAAGACATAAGCTTTTAGGCGTAATCGTAGACAACAACCTCAACAAAAGTTTGAATAGCATCCTATCCTATCCTATCCTATCCTATCCTATCCTATCCTATCCTATCCTATCCCGTAATTCGGAGGTCGTGGGGGCACCACAGATGATCGTTTAACCAGCGTACTCCATCTTTCCCTGTCCTCAGCAACTGGCATAACATTTTGAAAGTCTTTGTAAAACTCTCTCCAAAAAATTAGTTATATTGTCTAAGCTTCAATCTATCATAACTGCAGATGCTAATAAATCGTTTTTATAATGCTCATATCAAACCTCGCAGTGATTATGCATCAACAATATGGGACGGCTGCAGTGACGCCTTGTTTAAAAAGAAAAATTCTATTCATCGCAGAGCTGCAAAATTTGTTATCTCCAATACTCCTATCACATATGATTCAAAATTAAAAATAGCTGGCGCGCTCCTACTTAGCAAACACATTATTTACAATAAAGCCGTTTTAATGTACAGAATACTAAACAATAGAGCTCCTGATTATTTAAAAGTACTCTTCATCATCTCCTTATTCAATTTTCATATATAATTTAACATTTCTACAACCACTCAATGTACTAAAATATGATTTCCGAACGGTGATCTGTGAGACAAGCTTGGCTTCGACTGTAAACATTTCACTGGCAGTTGAATTGAGATCGTTGATTCTTGAAGGGAGGGGGGAAAAACGGGAGCGAAAGTGTTGGAAAGATGTTATGTACACAACATTAATGTTACTTATCTTTGAGTCTATTATGACACAAGACATGTGTCTAAGATGTTATGTACAAAACATTAATGTTACCTATCTTTGATTCTGTTATGACATAACACATGTGTCTCCCTTCCCCGTTGATGTTTGGAAGAAAAACAAAGGAGATAAAAGCGTAGCAGAATGAACAATGTTCTCAGTACATTTATTTCGCCGCTACTCAAAGACTCATCAGAAGTTCAAAAGCCAACTTTTTTTACGCTTATCTTCACGTATAGGTTTTGATGCTGGAGTAGATTCGGCCGCTTTTGTTTTAACACTTGCCATAATTATTTACCTTATCTTCTGGCTGGTGTTCGGCGTTGCCAGCTAAACATTGTCAGGTGCAAATGGCAGGCAATCACAGGTAAAACGACCCCAAGGGAGGGGAGAAAGAAAAGGGAGTAATTATCAACGATAATTCACAACAGCAGTGACATCCGCATGTTGTGTATACTTTGCACTAAGTTGCATCACGTGTGACGTATACTTTGGTGGGGAAGGGGAGAGGGCCTGGATCGTGAGAGGGTGAGGTGGTAGTGGGGGGGGGGAGGGGAGAGGGGTAGGGGAGGAAAAACACATCGCAGACGTAATACGACCCTCCCTCTTCCCCCCCCACCCCCTACTTCATACCATCGCCCCACCATGCAAGTTTATCATGACGATAACCATATTATCTTGTTTCCCGTGCACACGTTTCGGCTTTCTGAATATGAATTAATGAACATTGAGGTTTAACGTCTACACCCACCATTGGCAATATGGCAGACGGGGATAACCATCCCAGGGAACAAGGGGTAAGTACCTAAATCAACACTGAACCACCAGAGCAATCATACTACTAAAATGGGCAGTGAAAATGGCCATTCTGTGGTTTTTTACCCACCAGGGGGTTCGAACCGGGGTCATCGGTGTGCCAGGCGAACGCTCCACCACTTGAGCTACGGCGGTGGGACAATCTCTAACCTATAATAACCCATACGGATTACAGTATACTGAACGTCTGTAGATTATATAAATAGCGAACAGAGCATTGCAACTGCTGCATGCTTGGAGTGCTGCTGCTGCTACTGCTGTATTGAACAGCTTGCCATCCTTATCCCCTACGGTGCTCAGGTGTGGGATTAGAGTCCCCCGAGCCCTTTAACGTACCCCAGGCCGCATGCACACAGCCATATGCTGGGCATCTGCTTCGTGGCTGCAAGGCTTTGCCCCTAATCTAAAGAGAAAAACGTGACGCAGCACAACACAGGTCCATTATGCGGTGGAAGGAACAAGAGCCAGGCCACTGATGCAGACGCCCCTTCCTTCTGTTGGTGCCATAGGGGTATTATACACTCTCGTGCATACACTCCGTGTATACGGACTGACTGACGCACCGTCTACAATGCTACACGTCCAACTGAGCAACTCATAACCTGATTTGTCCATAATGGAAACTGATTTTAAATGAAAAAACAATTTCTAGTAGTTCCCTATGGGCTTAGTGTCCCTTCTCTGCGGCTGTGGTATATTTGCTGAAACAGTGTACCCGATACTGAATTCCTGCAAGGAATGTGCGCGTCCAACGTGTGACAATCTTGCAACGCTGCACCTTTGTCGACAAAGAAGTCAGTTTCAGTGTTGCAGATGCCACACACACAAAAACGCGAAACAGGCGTACAGTATCAAGCGATAGGGGTAGAAGGCGGATAGCAGCGTCAATCTGTTACAATAAATGTCGAACACACCTTCTCACCCATCTGTCATCTAGGTATCCTTCACAAAAGCCCTAACTCTTGCCCAGCTCCACCCAGCCAGATCTCGCATACGGCGAGTCCCAATCCAAACAGCGCAGCCGACCCGCCCTGCTTGGGTTTGAACCCTAGGGGGGGAATGGAGGGCCGGGGCAAGAAGGCAGGCAGATTGGGCGGCAGCGGTGGCAACAACAACAGCACCGCTATCATCAGCGACAGCAGCAACGACCCGCATGTCAGCAGGTGGTGGAGGAGGGAGGGACTGCACAGAGAAAAGACCGCTTGTTGGCTGTTTGACGTGCATCCAACTAAATCTTGGGTGGAAACAAAGTGACGGGTTTAAACTGTTATTATTGTTTCTTTAAAACGCTTGGTCTATTGACTGTTCACGCCCGTAGGTTTGTGTGTTTTGTGTGTGCTCTTTAGACACGAAGACAATAGCTGCAAGCTTCTCCACAACAGTAACATAATCATTTTCTAATTCGGTAGTTGTCAAATGTTGATCTCCAGCAAAATTTGTGACGGCGTTTTAAGTCATATTGTCTTAACAGGGTTGCTGAGGACAGGGAAAGATGGAGTATGCTGGTTAAACGATCAACTGTGGCTACGACCTCCGAGATAAATAATAATAATAATAACGGATTTTTATATAGCGGGTACTCCAGCCTATGACCAGACTCACCACGCTTTACATAGTCATTACATATACATACATGCACTCGATAAAACATTAAAACCATTTTATATGGTACAGAAATATGTGACATTGCTGGTATCATTATGAAAACAGATTTATATAAGATATTATAATTTTGAAGAACGTTGATATGTTATTGTTAATTTTGCTTAAATTAAATTAAATTATTACTTATAATTTATTACTTATAATTATATTGTTATTATTATTATTATTATTATTATTATTATTATTATTATTATTATTATTATTATTATTATTATTATTATTATTATTTTATTTTATTTTATTTTATTTTATTTTCATAATTTTTTGTTGTCTAAAATCACATTGTTGTGAACAGACGTGAAATTAAAATATTGAATTGAATTGAATTGAATTGAATCGATAAAACATCACTTTTGCTACAATACACCAAAAGACGGAACAGTAAAGGTACAGACTATTTACAACTATATATATATGTACATAAAGTACAAAAAAAGACAAAAATAGACTATTTACAACTATGTACACAAATGACAAAAAAGACAGAAATAGAATAGCAAAAACCTATTCACAGCTATTCATATGCCCGGTAAGGCCCAGGAAGAAAAACAGTATAAGAGTTACGGGATAGGATAGGAGATTTCTTAACAGTTATAAGTAAAAGGGGAAGAGAGAAAAGGAGCGAGGGGGAGGGTGGAAGGAAAGGGGATCTAATGACCCCCATCTCACTCACCCAGTTACTTCCAAAAGAAATCAAGCTTTTGGTCTCATCTACAGAGGTGCACGTGGAATCTCTCCGATGTCCAGTCAAATTGTTCCTGTCATAGAGTTTGTGATTGACAAAAGTGAACACTGGGTTAAAAAGACATAATCTTTGGTTCCAATATCTGCACTAAAAGGTGTATGATCAGATCAGTACCATGTCATTTCGTATTCTGTCTCAATTGCAAGATTCTGATTCGACTATTGGGCTCTATGCACAAGTCGGCGCAGCGAAAGCGGCATGGTCACATGGCGCGGGAATAACAAAGCGGTCATGGCTTCTTTTAGCTCGCTCGCGTGTACTCCAATGCTGCTTAAAAATTTTAACTTTACCGACATTTTGGGATACTGTGATGTTTTGAACATAGCACATTCGTGCAATAATGATAACAAATTATTATCAGGGGACAGGCTTTTTTTTTAAGGGCGATTTGTCACTGACATTCAGTTTAGAGTTCGTCAATATTTCATCTTTCAGTGGAAATCGATGAAAGGAAATGTTCTTTTCTTTGCATAAAGGTTTTGCTTATAGGTGGATAAATAAAGTTGTATTGAATTGAATTGAATTGAATTACGTCGGAGTTAGAGCATCCAAACGCAGCACAGTATTTCACCATTTTCAAACTCGAGCACGCTGTGTTATTCCCGCAGCACGTGACCGCCACGCCTTTGTGCACAGAGCCCATGCATTCGAGAAGCAATGGCCTACTTGTTTGTAATCAGGTAAATCAACGTTACTCTGCAGGTCGGTGTTAATGCTTCTTTTTGTAATCCCCTTTTATCCCGTTGTGAAAAAGTGCAATCCAAAGCAGAATGCAATAATCCAAAAACTTCAGGCATTCATAGAAGTATAATCCAGCAGATAAAATTACATAGCAGATCAAGCAGTATGAATCCCAAACAACACTGCCAGTTTCATGAGTTCCGTAAATTTAGGTCCATTCACCTGTATATAAGCCGCACCCACTAAATTTAACATTTCGGTCCATTTCACCTTTTTATAAACCGAACCCACTAAATTCAAAATAAATCTTAACTTTATTCACAAATAAGCCGCACTGGTTTATAAATCGCATAAACGTCAAGCTCGTAGAAAAATTCATGAACAATGAACACGATGTGGTGAGTTACAGAGAAGCTAAAAATAGACGAGGGCGTGATGCTCTTGGAATCGGAGAAATCCGCAAACAAACCGCACTTTTGTTTAAGCCGCAGCACTGATCTGTATTCCAGAATACAGGTCAGTGGCCGCAGGGTTTAGAGCTGGGGTAAAAAGGCGCGGCTTATAGTCCGAAATTTACGGTACTTTATTAACTGTAGCTTAAATCTAAAGTCAGTAAATCCCATCTTACTGCAACAAATGGCGCCGTATACTATCCTATCCTATCCTATCCTGTCCCGCAACCCGGAGGTCGTAGGGGCACCACAGATGATCGTTTAACCAGCATACTCCATCTTTCTCTGTCCTCAGCAGCCCTGATGGCGCTGTATACCATAAAAATAATACAACGATTATAATGTGTACGTTGTGTCGTAGACTAGTTTTTAGTCATTTTTATTTAATCTATAGACTGCCTTTTGGGACTGAAATATTATGGACAGTGACGCATTATAAATGTCTAAAAGAAAATAATTGCTATCTGTTGATATGTACCGAACAGCTTAGTTTTGAACGCAATCAATTGGGTTCGTAGTTGTTTTAAAAAAAATTGATTTGAAGAAAATGAAATTAATTGTTCGTAATTAGCGCTTTATTTAGCTCAAAGAGCTGTACAAGATACTGGCCGGAAACGGGATGATCTAACTCAAGCCATTCAAGGCGCCAACTTGATGCTTTTGACTGAATACAATACAATACAATACAATACAATACAATACAATACAATACAATACAATCTTTATTGGGCCACTTTCCCAACTTTCACCTTGCATACATAAAAATGGGACAGTTTCCTTCGGTTATGGGCGCAAAACTTTGCATGAAATGAATTCGTGAACAAAAAAGAAAAATATGTCATACATGCACAAATCGCAGGACCAGCTAATCTCCTCTCTGTCTGTCTCTCTCTTTCTCTCTTTAATCCTACTCCAACAAACGTTGCATCTACGCACGCACGCACACACACGCCCATACACACAATTGTATGCACATTCACACCGGCCCTCTGCTACACCAATTGCTAGCTTGATTGAAGCTGCAACACGAAGTTAACATATTAACAACACACCTGTCAAAAACAAAGACAAAAAAAACCACAGCTGTCAATGCCTCTTGTATGAAGAAAAAGGCTACACATTCTTACCCTTAAACAACAGTAAAATCCATTTTTGAAAAAAAAAAACAGAAAAAGGTGTACGCGGTTGACATTACTATCCCCCACACGTGCTCCCCGATCCCCAGCAGCTGGACTTCTGGCAAAACTGTGGGGTTACTAGCCCTATTGATAATTTCTATCCACACACTTTTTATGCCTTCGTTCATGCTATAGTCATCCGCGGCTCCCTCCCACGTCCAAACCCCCATTTCCCGTGTTCACCTATTGTAATGCTTGATGACTTGATTGCCGTCTGCGAACTAGAGGCGCGTGCCAGCCGCGCGCCAAGGACAACCTGAGCCAATCGTCACCCGCCACGTCACCAATCGTCGCGTGCCAAATTCCAAGCTAGCCGAGCAGACCGAGGGGGTAAAGGTGAAGCCGCCAGAACAGCGCGAGGTAACAGTAGTGCGAAGAGGCTGGCGCGCTTAACTAGGCGACATCGATGGGCTTACAGGGCCTTACCCAGGTGAGAAGTTGTTCAGAGTAACAACAAGAAGAGAAAAAAAAAAACATACAAGACAATGCAAGTGACCCAATAACTTTTTTGGGGAGGGTGGGCGATGGTGTGAGAATGGGATGAAGGGAGAGGAAGTAGAAGCTGAGAGGAGAGTGAGTATTTCAGTGCTTATTGATTTCAATGACTGCTGAGACTGGGAACAGACAGAAAATTAAGCGTAAACAGTCTCAAATGAATTTGTAACAGCTGAGAATGGCAATGGAAGACGAGTCGAGATTAAAATAATAATTGCTGTCAGCAGAGGGATAGACAAAGATTTTTTTTAAAACCTATTGTCCATATTTTGATTACATATATTTAACAATCTGTTAAATAATGATGCAGGTCTATCTTGGTTGCTGAGAAGAAAAAAACAACGTCATGATGGTGGTTAAACAAATCGGAAAAAAATAATACTTTTGGAGACAGGGTTAAGCTTGCCTGTTACAAATACCCAGATATATTACATCTCTGTCAACTTCATCCTAACTGACATGATGATGATGATGATGATGATGATGATGATGATGATGATGATGATGATGATGATGATGATGATGATGATGATGATGATGATTACTTCGTCATCGATCATCATCATCATGATCATCGTCGTTGTCGACCATCGTCGTTATTATCATCATCATCATCATCATCATCATCATCATCATCATCATCATCATCATCATCACCATCATCATCACCATCATTTTCACTATCATCACCACTATCATCATCATCATCATCATTGCCTTCGTCACCGTCGTTGTCGTGATGTTATGTAATGCTGTGTTTTGAAGCGTACATAGCAACTTCCGATCTGGGGGCCTCTACCTCATAAAGGCTGAATTACGCATTACGTTACCATCTCGTGTTTTACCACAATCAACGGTGAACGGCCGGCCAATACTCCGGCAACACTCACACGCGGTCATCGTTGCTCATCGTGGATCAACCCAAACCATGCCGATCGAAAAATATTTAATGCCCGATGGTTGATACATTTGTGGGTAGCTTTATATAACCTATCCTATTCTATCCTATCCCATAACTCGAAGGTTGTTGGGGCACCACAGATGATCGTACTCCATCTTTCTCTGTCCTCAGCAGCCCTCATGGCTTCGCTCAGTGTCAAGCCAGTCCATTCTCGAATGTTTGCCTCCCACCTAATTTTCTATCTCCCTCTTCTTCCTTGCACTGTGCCTTGCAGGATGGTCTTTTGCAAGGCCTGATGATCTGTTGACGTGGCCATACCAACAGAGGTTCCGTTTCTTCACCACTGTGAGCAGGTCATCGTGTTGTCCAATGACTTGTGTGATGGTCTGTCGGACATCGTCGTTGGTGATGTGCTGGGTATAGGAAAAGCCCAGAAGTATTCTGTAGCACCTCATCTCCATGCTTTGTAGTCTTCGTTGTAGATCTGCTGTGAGGGTCCATGTTTCGCGAACGTAAAGGAAGATGGAGACGACAAGGGAGCGCAGCAGCCTTATCTTGGAATGTAGACTGATGGTCCTGTCTTTCCAAATGGGCTTCAACCTTGTCAGGGCAGCAGTTGTTTGTGCGATCCTGTAGAGGACTTCCTGTCGGGACCCACTGTCATATACAATGGCTCCTAAATATTTGTTACTGTGTTGAGGGATTGGCCTTGGACTTTGATGTCCGTGTTTATTTAACCGTCATCAACAATTTCATCCTCCTCCTCCTGCTCCATTCCTCATCCTCATCAGCAGCAATATCATCATCCTACTCCTCCACATCATCGCGTTTTGAACACAACGTTCTTGGGCGTTAGCAGCAAAAACAACAAAAAACAGAGACATGAAATCTTGGCAAGTGTTCACGTCAAGACCCAGATTAAGAGAGCGAGATTGAGAAGATTGTTAATCTGCATAATGTTTATTTTATGTAAATGCGGCATGCGAGATTCGTGAGAAATACCTTACAAGCAAATCTATCGGTGCACATCGAGCGTTGAGCTAAAATTGTAACGATTGACCCTAGAAGTCTACTCAGTCTTTTGCTTTCATTGTTCGATTCTAGTTTGTTCGTTTGTTGCAACAAATGAATATGTGTGTGCGTGTGTGTGTGTGTTTGTGTGTGGGTGTGTGTGTAGGTGTGTATGGGTGGGTGTGTGTGACCGGCAATCTGTTTATTCAGAAAATACGTGTATTGTCTAAAGAAAACCTGTCAATTCGTGTTTTGACTGTGAATCACTAGCTAACATTTCCATTCATATTGTCTCACTTTTGACCCACTTCAAAACACACATTGACTGACTGTTCATTTTAGTCATTGCGCGTTTTGCTCAGTCAAGTCTTCTGACAATGTTTCAGAGCACATGCGAGCGTAGAGCATTATTTATATCACACAGAAACTTGATAAGCTCATAATAAACCTTGAGATATGTTAATCGGCACGTAACTGATAAGGTCCAGTGTCTTGTTCGAAAATATATCACTAGGACTTCAGCAAAAATCTCCTGATGACGATTGCGATTTCAAACCGCGACAAAACCACGGGCGATCATTCATTCTAGGCTTGCTTTTCCGGCTCATCACCACAAATGATGGATATGAACGAAAACGAACAAAAGTTTTTAAACAAGCTGGCCGAAATTCTAACGACGAAAGATTCCAGTTGCCTGCTGACCAAGGCAAAATATTACGCCTGTTACATGTATTTATCAATAGTCGATTCAGTTCCGATGCTTGAATCTTGATATGTGTAACTCCAATTCGTTTATCAACGCAGCATGTTCACTCAACAACCAGGCAAGTGTAGTCGTATAATGTTTTTTTTTTAAACTTTATTCAGCAAACAACAACTGCATACAAGATTGCTTTCCAAAAATCACTCCCCAAATCACCTTTTCAAGCAGACAATGCTTTAAAAGCATTCCTATCCTATCCTATCCTGTCCCGTAACCCGGAGATCGTAGGGGCACCACAGATGATCGTTTAACCAGCATACTCCACCTTTCTCTGTCCTCAGCAGCCCTGATGGCTTCGCTCAGTGTCAAACCAGTCCATTCTCGAATGTTGTCCTCCCACCTCTTTTTCGGTCTCCCTCTTCTTCTACCTCCTTGCACTGTGCCTTGCAGAATGGTCTTTGCAAGGCCTGATGATCTGGTGACGTGGCCATACCATCGGAGTTTCCGTTTCTTCACCACTGTGAGCAGGTCATCGTATTGTCCAATGGCTTGTGTGATGGTCTGTCGGACTTCGTCGTTGATGATGTGTTGTGTATAGGAAATGCCCAGAAGTCTTCTGTAGCACCTCATCTCCATGCTTTGTATTCTTCGTTGTAGATCTGCTGTGAGGGTCTCACATTGTCTGACACAATGGCTCCCAAATATTTGCAGCTATGTACTTTGTTGAGGGATTGGCCTTGGATTTTGATGTCCGTGTTGATGCCATTGGTGTTGTTGGTCATCATTTTGGTCTTCTCTGCATTTATTTCAATTCCATAAGCTCCAGAGGTGGTGTCAAGCCTCTGTACCAGCTGTTCAAGTTCTTGTTCCTCTCCAGCCAATCCATCAATGTCATCCGCAAAACGAAGATTGGAGATTGCTCTACCCCCTATGCTGACTGTGCTTTCGTGATCTGCAAGAGCATCTGACATGATTGTAACAAGAGCATAGTTTTACCCCGCACATTTTAAGATTTTGCCTTGTTTGGTCAGTGTAGGTTTAGAAAGTTACTGTTAGTCTATAGTAGACGATGAAGGTATGACTGATGTGTACACACACTGCTCGCTTGACGCGCAGCGCCGTGTAATGACATCATCGCAGCTTACTTAGGCCCCTTCGCTTTGTTCAGCCAATGAGAGCACAGCTAGGGTAGGTTAGAACCAGTTCTGGCTGATTCAAGGAGAAAGGTGGGAGATTTATTCTGCAGTCACACGCCGAGCAGTACACAGTTAGACTCGAGCAGAAATCTCTCCACTGATAGACCAGGGAAGCAGAGCTTGTTGAATATTCGAATTCAATCAAGTTAGCCACGGCCTGACATTGTCAAGAAGGTAAATGAACATACTTTTGTTTCATGGTGATGTATTTGTATTATTGTTGAATTATGTTTGTGAAATTTGCAATGCTTAAGAATTGTTAGTCTCACGTTGTGTGTCCACATGGCGATCACGACCGGCCGACGCCATGTTGTATACCTGTTTGTTTGTTTGTTTGTTTATTTCATTTAACGTCTATTCACCGAAGTGATTTTAGACAAGAAAATAAAAGGAAGGTGGGGGTAAAGGATATGCGCTACATGGATGGGGAAAAGGAAATAACATTTAAACAAAATGGTACAGTAACATAACATGAAATAAAATTAAATAAAAATTAAGTATTCAAACAATATTTTAAAACTCTAAAAAAACAAAAACAACATAAAATAAAATTACTATGGAACATGTCAAACTTGCGAAATGTTCATGTACATAAAAGTCAATTTTGTGAGATTGTCATATACGAACTAATCAGAATAAACTTGCAATTTTTATAACAAATGTCCTACAGGACTATAAATTATAGATTTAGCGATGGTTATCCAATATTTACTATTTTTATTTTGAACATTATGAATGTTCTGTGGAATATATTGTGTTATTACACTGCAGTCATGAATTATATGATTTATAGTTAAATTTTCATTGCAAATGCAAACAATATCCTTGCAATATTTTGTCCTCCAAGAATTTAAAGCAAGACGATGTGCTAAAGAGGTTATTGTTCGAGGATACTGTGAATTATCACTGTATATTATTTTTAAAGGAAACTTATTTTTTATTTTCTTTTCTATTATACTATAAATTTCTTTTGTTGATAAGGGGATGTCAATATGGCTAACGTTGTGTTGATTTTTCGCCCCTTCTTTTGCTTTCCTGTCTGCCCAATCATTATTATCTAAACCACAATGAGATGGTATCCAACAAAACTGAACATTTGTGCCATTGATAATTAAGCAATGTATAAGATATTTTATTTCATATATAATATCACCTCTTCTTTTATAAATATTAGAGTCCAGACTCTGAAGAACAGATTTAGAGTCTACACATAATAAGATATTAAAAAAGGTCTTTTGTTGACTCAAGATTTTATGTAATGCCATAAGAATTGCGGTAAGTTCTGCAGTATAAATTGAACGATCTTTACCTAAATACAAGGATTCACTAATTTTTAAAGCAGGTATAACATAACCAGCCCCGGTTTGGCCTGTATCTAAAACAGAACCATCAGTATAAATTTGCAAATAAGAATAATATTTTTTATCTATATGTTCATAAGCTTCTGTTGCTAACAATAATCCATTTTCTTTTTTCCGTATAGCAGTATATTCAAAATCAAAGTTTTGCTCGCTTAAATTCCCAGATTGGTATAGGCATTTGTGGTATTTTTGTAGAGATTGATTTAGGAAATAAATTTGACTCCTGTAAAAGTTCATTTGTATAAGTTGCTATTGTTTGTAAATAACTGATATCCTGTGCTCTTTTTGGATAATCTAAATCAGATCTTACTTCTAGTTCTGTGTCAGTGAAATTTTCTACAGCAGAGGCTCTAACTATATATTTAGCGCATGATAATTTTCTCCACTCATTTAATGGTAATACTCCAGCTGCTTTATAAGCATCGTCAGTTTTTGTATGTACTGGAATACCCATAACAATTTTAATTGCTTTACTGTCCATACTCTGGAGTTGTTTCAGTAAATATTTTGGTGCCGAAAAATATACCTCTTGTCCATACGTTAATTTAGATCTGACAAGCATGCACACAAGATGAATAAGAGTTTTAGTATCACGTCCCCATTTTTGAAAGCTTATAATCTTTATTAAATTTAAACTTTTAACGGCCTTTTCCAACAAATAATGTATATGTTTTTTCCAACTTAATTTAGATGTAAAATATACCCCGAGAAATTTTATTTCCTGTACATATTTCAATTCTTTGATACCAATATAAAATTTGGGAAACATTTGGGGTTATTCCCATTATTAAACAAGATCATGTTTGTTTTTTCTTCTGATAATTCCAATCCATTATCCTTCATGTAAATATCAATATTGTTCAGTTCATTTTGATATATCTTTTGAATATGTTTTATTTCATATATAGAAGTTTTCCTTTTTAAAGATACATTTACCCATATTGCAATATCGTCAGCATATTGAACTAGATGAATTTTATTACTTACAAATTGAGGTAAGTCATTTAACAAAATAGTGAATAAAAGAGGTGAAATTATAGAGCCTTGTGGTATACCCATGTTAATATTATATGTAGAAGAATAAGAGTGACCTACTTTGGCCATTATTTTTCTTCCATGCAAAAACCCTTTAATATATTGAAAAATATTTCCAGAAAGCCCTATATTTTTTAATTTGTATAAAAGTCGAGCATGCCAAACTCGATCATAAGCCTTTTTAACGTCAAAAAATGTAGCTAATATATTTTTCCTTCTAGCGAATTGTTTCTTAATGTGTGTTGTTAATTTCACTAAATGGTCTACTGTTGATATATGTATGCTTGCAGACCAGTGGCTGTTCAAGAGAATGTTTATAATATTAATTCTTTCTCTATGTGTATAGTTAGCCATGTTTTATATTTATATATGTATAGGAAATTAGAGTGGAGATTCCAGTGGACCACGAACTTAGCAGAATGTTCGTCGCTTATATATAGAGATGTGGAGCTAATCACTGAGGGCTCCTTTGACCTTCAGTGAGACGCTCTGCACACACCTATTATTCAGGGTTGTGTAGAATTTCGTCTTATATGTTACAGACGATCAGGCGTTATATCGTGAGCCCAACTCGGCGAACAACAAAAACCAGTCGTCACCGAATGTTGGCTGCCGAGGCATCGAACACACTGCGTGAAGATAGCCCACCAGTCTAACCACAGCGAGAAGATGCCACGACAACACAGCTTGTCACAGATTCCACCACAGCACAGCTCTTCGAACATTGAGTTAAGTACAAAGTACTCAGTGCACCAAACCTGTAACAAAGGACCACAGTAGCCCAAACTTCAAGAACTCTGACCATTAGGGCAGAAAGTATCCAGTGCCCTATGACGAGAAAGTAGCTGCCTAAACCTATCAGCGAGCGAACCATTCGCATTGACAATTGAACTTTTAAGTTAGTTTCGTACTTCGAAGATCGTGTATAGAGTAGAGGAAATAAATGTGTGATATTTACTGTTATCAAGTGGCTGGACTACATATGTTTCATAGCCGTGTGAAAGCTAGTGTGACAGTGATCTTTTACCATTTTTTCTATCTATCACTGAACCCCAGCCTAAACACAGACCGAGCTAAACAAATAAATGTATTAAGGTAATTCGCAGGGTGATTTACTAGCGATCCCCATAGAAGAAGACGAGAGGTTTATAGCAGTCCATTGTGCAGAGCCCAGCAACAATAAAACCCCACGTCACAATGATGCGCGCGCTCTAGGAAGATGTTGGAGAGTGTTGGAGAGAGTAGGCATCCTTGACGCACACCGTCATTGTCTGCTTGAAAAGGTGATTTTTACTTATATAGCCTCTCTGCCATCCAGTAAAGCTTAGAACATTCCAGAGTGACGCAATAACACCCAATCAAAATAAAACTCATCGCCGGAACTGTCTTACGATATAGAACATTTCTCAGTTTAGAAGAATTGACTAGCTTTTACCAGATAGGTCTGGAACTTTTGATCGATAATAAACAAGTAATTCCCGAAAATTCTCAAGGATACTGAAACAGTATCGACCAACGAAAATTATTAACATTATACAAAGCTTTTTTCTATCAACAGCGCAGAATCAAATCAAAAGTAAATACACGCTATCATTGCATGCTTTGCAAAATAAAACGTTCGGAATTATCGTGCACGTCTCAATTGTAGCAAAGAAGACACGGAACTCTCTCTCTCTCTCTCTCTCTCTCTCTCTCTCTCTCTCTCTCTCTCTCTCTCTCTCTCTCTCTCTCTCTCTCTCTCGTCAATAATGGTATGGCCTCCCCGATTGCATTCAAGAATTAGATGTAATAAATAATAAATTATTAAAAGTGGAACAGAGAGAGAGAGAGAGAGAGAGAGAGAGAGAGAGAGAGAGAGAGAGAGACAGAAAGAGACAGATAGGGGACAGAGAGAGACAAATAGAGACAGTTCTAAATTTAAATGTGTACATTTTAAGCTTATTTTTAATATTTACTTTGCATGAGAGAGGGAGAGAGAGACAGAGAGAGAGTTTTAAATTTAAGTGTGCTCATTTTAAGCTTATTTATAATATTTACTAACTTCTACTTAACATGGTTTAGTTGTGTTTGATGTGTCACTCACTGTGAGTGTGGGTATTGAAGTACCATAACAACAAATGATTGTGTGATCTTTCATTGGTTCATGGGTACAACCAGTTGCAATTTAAATGCCGAATGACAGTTCAGTCAATTCGTGTATTGACCAGAGTAATTTTTAAGACAATACACGTATTGACTGAATACACATATTGCCGGTAACACACAAACACACATATATTATATATATATATATATATATATATATATATATATATATATATATATAGAGAGAGAGAGAGAGAGAGAGAGAGAGAGAGAGAGAGAGAGAGAGAGAGAGAGAGAGACAGGCAGGCAGGCAGATAGATAGATAGACAGATATATAGATAGACAGACAGACAGACAGATAGATAGATAGATAGATAGATAGATAGATAGATAGATAGATAGATAGATAGATAGATAGATAGATAGATAGATAGATAGATAGATAGATGGATGGATGGATGGATGGATGGATGGATGGATGGATGGATGGATGGATGGATGGATGGATGGATGGATGGATGGATGGATGGATGGATGGATGGATGGATGGATGGATGGATGGATGGATAGATAGATAGATAGATAGATAGATAGATAGATAGATAGATAGATAGATAGATAGATAGATAGATAGATAGATAGATAGATAGAAAAAAATCTATAAAACTATAAATCGATTTAAAATGTTAATTTTATGTTTCACAGAGCTGAAAAGAGTGGGAAAGATACCGGGCACACGAAACTATACCAAAGAGCGTATTATAGAAGCTCTTTGACTATACTTCTTCCTCTTCTTTCTCTTTCAGAGGTCAAAAGTTTTCAAACACTTTTGTGGTGGTAAAGTAAATCCTTGAGGAAAGATAGGTTTCCAATGTTTCAGCCATAGGCTGCCTTCTTCCTCTGTTTATTTATTTATTTATTTATTTATTTATTTATTTATTTATTTATAATAAACAGATATTTTGAAATCCAATTGTATTTATGAACATATAGGTAGGATTTTTTTTTCGAATTCAAATTCGAAGTTCTTCTTCTTCTTCTTCTTTATCCCCCGGAATAAGCAAGGCCTTGCAGGCAGGGGGTCCCATATCCCTTTTTGCATTCTCAATGCAGATGTAGCTATGCTAAACTTGAGTCCTCTTCAAAACAGCTGTGTAACGGCAAGGAAAAAAAAAGAGTCCCCATGGCTCTTCCTAGCCTCTCTCACCCTCTTCCCCCACCCACGCACACACCTCCCGTACCTCACCCAACAGTCTCTCCCCCACACAAACTCGCGCACACCACCACTTTCGGCACGCACCACAATTCTCTGCAAGCACCACTATTCCCATATTTAAAATAAGTTCACTTTTTTCGGCTTAATCTGATTTTTTGGGAGGGGAAGGGGTGGTGGAATGGGGGGGGGCAACACTGGTTATGTACGTGAGATCGATCCTTAATGCTGAAATGTGTGATGGGCTTTTAAGTTTTTGCTATTATATTTCTGTCTTTTTTGTCATTTATGTACATAGTTGTAAATAGTCTATTTCTGTCTTTTTGTCATTTATGTACATAGTTTTAAATAGTCTATTTCTGTCTTTTTTGTCATTTATGTACATAGTGGTAAATAGTCTATTTCTGTCTTTTTCGTCATTTGTGTACATGGTTGTAAATAGTTTTTACCTTTAATGTTCCGTCTTTTGGTGTATCGTAGCAAAAGTGATGTTGGATCGAGTGCATGTATTTTTATGTAATGACTATGTAAAGCGTGGTGAGTCTAGTCATAGGCTGGAATACCCGCTATATAAAAATCCGTTATTATTATTATTATTATTATTATTATTATTATTATTATTATTATTATTATTATTATTATTATTATTATTATTATTATAAGTTCCTTTGAACGACTGTTGTGTTTATCACAATGTTTTTTATTCACACACACCCCCCCCCTGCTTGCTTCTTATAGTACGCGTGTTTTGTATATTTATCCGTTATTATTCTTTTTTTTAAAAAACATTTTCTTCTTCTTCAGTAAGAGAGAGAGACAGACAGACAGACAGACACAGACAGACAGAGGCATATCTACATTAATTTTAAGAGAATAGACCATAAAGTCAAATATAGGATTCGATATTGGACTTGAACATATACAATTGCTCTTCGACCCTACTATACCTTTTCCACACGCACACGGGCATAGTGCAAAACAATTGACAGGGACCAACTTGGCCCACGCCCCATCCACCCACATCCCGCCAACCCCCATCGCCTGATAGATCCGTTTAACGTTCACAGTGAATGTTGCCTCAATGGAAAAAATAGTGTTCCGAAAGTATAGTTATTTGTTCCTATCCTATCCTTTCCTATCCCGTAAGTCGGAGGTCGTTGGGGCACCACAGAGGATCGTTTAACCAGCGTACTCTATCTTTCCATGTCCTCAGCAACCCTGATGGTTTCGCTCAGTGTCAAACCAGTCCATTCTCGAATGTTGTCCTCCCACTTCTTTTTCGGTCTTTCCCTCTTCTTCTACCGTCTTGCACTCTGCCTATTAAGAGAAACCGTAGTTTTTGTTCCTATTAATAGTAGCCGTAGTTTTTTGTCTATTAATAGTAACCGTAGTTTTTGTGCCTATTAATAGGAACCGTAGTTTTTGTGCCTATTATATAGCAACTGTAGTTTTTGTGCCTATTAACTGCAACCGTAGTTTGTGTGTCTATTAATAGTAACCGTAGTTTTTGTGTCTATTAATAGCAACCGTAGTTTGTGTGCCTATTAATAGTAACCGCTAGTTATACCTTTCTAGCGCTAAAAATGTTACCTAGTAAAACCGTGGAGCGTATTTGGGTACCGTTAAACAGGAAAAATCTCCCCCTGTCGGAACAGAAACGGAAAATTAAAACTTTAGCGTTTGGGGTTGAGCAGCGAAAAGCTCACTGTATCAGTGTTTTACGTAATAACAATGGGAATTTTAGACTAAACTCATTTTCCCCTAAAAATAAACGCAAACTTCCAATTGGGACTTTTTAACGATAGGACTATGGTTTGTGTTTACGCGCACACATAGAATACGCTCCAGAGCGCTTCACCAGCTCAAAGAGTTTACCAAGGCGCTACAGGAAAACAAGGTCTAACACTTTCATATCCTACAAGGTTAACTCCATCCTCTCAAATCGCCAGTATGCTGCATGGTGCGCACCGTGACGCGCCCCAGACAACTGGCTTTCCCTTCAACTATTTCTCACTCCCATAGAAAATACTATTTGACTAACCCGTCCCCTACTACTCTTTCTCACACATACACAGGGACATAGATATAGTCTGGGGCAAGTGTAGCCATGGATCGACAAGCGGGGCCGAGTGATTTACACGCCACCTGATATGTCGGGCGATAACTACAGCCAGTACACCTGAGCGCCTCTCTCTTTACAGGGCCTTTGGCCTCAACGCTTGTGGCCAGGTGTGCTCCAGACAGACTGGCGCCGCCGACACCATCAACGGCGGCCTGAGGGGTACAGGTGGCTGGGCCCGGAGTGGGAGTTGGAGAGAGAGGGGCTACTGGGAAAAGAAGATCGAAAGAGCAGTGGGGGCCCAGCCAAAAAGTAATAGCGAGGGTGTTCGGGGAGTTCCCCTTTCACAACAGAGGCGTCGTTTGTAAAGAGCAAGAGTTGCAATGCTCGTAGCTATAGTAGTAGTAGTAAAATTGCAACACTACTGCTATGCTGCATTTAGCCTTGAGGCTTTTGCTAGTTGTAGCGTGTGCTGGCATGCTATGCCTGTTAGGCTTGCAGCGTTTATGCCTTGTGTAGCCATTCAGTGCAAACTCGTTGATTTTACGCTGCATTTGCTACGCTTCTAATGCGCTTCACCACAGTGAACAAAACACTGATCAACCTTTTTCCTATTTATTTTTAAGTCATACATCTCTTTTAAATAGTTGCTGCTTTTCTGTCTTTTCATACCCATCTTCTCTCCCCCACCAACGTATCTATAATCGAAACGTTTTTATTTTAGAGGCTTAAAAAAAATTAATTTCGTTTTCATGGCCCAGACAAATGTGTACACCTCTATACCTTTTTGTCATTTAGAAAATAAATGTTCTTCACTTTCTTCCTCTTAAATGTTGTGGTTCATCTGGTACGCAGAACTTTGCCTAAATCCACTGTTGGAGTTATTTTAATTTAAGTTAGCATTTTATGCTTTCAGTTCAATCTACATATCATCACATTTACATCACTTTCAAATGTTTTTGCGATTGCTACGACGACAATAAATGGACTCGAAAGTCGGATTTATGTTCACGTTATGTTTTCGGTTTGGTTGTTTGCGTGCTTGCAAATGTAAAAACCACCATTAATTTTTATGGTTTGTCTATTAATCTTTGTTGATGCATTTCCTCGAACAAAATGCAGCGCACGTCAATCCAAAATCGTGACCGCAACATTTATGACCCACAATGGAGAATTTGCACAGCGCACCTCATCTCAGCTAAATAAGAAGAAATAAAAATAATACGCAATATCACAAGATTATCAGTACAATGTTTTACATTGCATTACCACAATGTTACATCTTTTAACAGATTTGAATTTCGGAACTCACGATCACAATTGACTTGCAGCCCTGAAAATGAAAAAACGGTCCCACTAGCCTTTGGCTAGTAACTTAAAAATTTTACTAGCCAAACCAAAAAATTTACTAGCCAAACTAAAAAGAAGTTCATTTTAGCGCACTCGCATTTGGCGACTAAATTTTTTTTTTTAGTCGCCAATTTTTTTTTTCCACTTGCCATGGCGACTAAATTAGTTGCCATTTTCAGGTCTGACTTGTCATAATAATAATAATAATAATAATAATAATAATAATAATAATAATAATAATAATAATAATAATAATAATAATAATAATAATTTATTTTATAGCTCGCGATTCCAGACAGCAGTCTGTTCAAAGTGCTCACACGAGTGCATACACTCACACGTAACAACGTAATCTGAAAATATCGAGAGAAACTTGCATACTAAAAGACAGATGTATATATGCACAAAATGTAAACATTACCACTCAGATGGGTGTGCACTTTAAATAGGTAAACAATGTGAAATCCGTTTTAAAACATAAAATTTGTATATTTTTCATTTATATTCTTACGTGTGAAGGAGTGAATGTGGTGTATATTGTTTTCATTGCATGTGGCTTTGTTTTTAATCCAGCAGCAAATCATGTCTTTATTTCTCATGTTGGAGATAATAAAGTGCTCTTGAAATCTGAAGGAAAAACACGAGACAGCACTTTGAAAGTTAAGACAAATAGATTGAGTTGTACGATAATACGATATGACACTTTATGATCTCACTGAAAAATTACGTCGTGGTGCCCACACAGATTACAATGAAAAAAAAGACTATAAATAAAACACGTTTGATTGACACAAACACAATTACAGTTAATCACTGCAGTGTATAAACTGTCATACACACAAATATTACAGAAACGGACAAGCATTGCATTTCGATATCAGAA
>JBAHVR010000392.1:542500-595000 GCA_036898135.1 Oncomelania hupensis | reverse complement strand
TACTTACTCCCCACGAGTCTCTAATACTCTGTATGGTGCTCCTAATGGCCTGTCTTCATTGGAAAGTTCGAGGAAGATCCCGAATTCGAACCTAAGTGCCTTAACCTTTTTTTTTTTTTTTTTTTAAAGGTTCAGCAACCTAGGTTCGTGATTTGAAAACCTAGAACATAAGGTTTTGAACCTCCACCAACCTTCCAGTTAAGACAGGCCATAAGCTGAATAAGATGAACGACACCATACCGAATGTCTGAGTCGGCTGAACCTTGACTAAGTAGGGGCGTATACCTCAGCTATGCTGTGCGAACGAGAAACACGACATCTGTATGACACTTGGATCCCAGACACCTGGCATTCTTCCATAACCCGTGCTGTTCATCACAGACCTATATTTGGGCTGCCTCTCTTTGCCTACATGTGATTTATATTTTGCTGTTATGCTTCTCTTCCTCCTTATCACCCCCCCTCCCCCCATCTTGTCATCCTCACTCCTTCCCTTCTCCCCTACGCTTCCCCTCCACACTCTGCCAGAACTCGCTGCCAGTTCCTAATTGCATGCATAATAATGTGCAGTATTCCTTCCATTATGTCATACCTCTGCCATGCCGGAGGTTTCAGCTATAGTGATGGAGATGGCTGATGACCATGATGGCAATGTTGGAATTGGCGTTGACGATTTTGATGATGATGATGATGATTGTGATGGTGATGGTGATGGTGATGATGATGATGATAATGATGATGATGATGATGATGATGATGATGATGATGATGATAATGATGCTGCTGCTGCTGCTGCTGATGATGATGATGATGATGATGATGATGATGATGATGATGATGATGATGATGATGATGATGATGTCAATGATAACGACCGTGACGTGGGGGATGGTGTGCTGTTGATACCCAATATTATTATGGTTATGGCTGTTGCTTCGGTTCATAACGACGACGATGACGGCAATTATGTCGCTGCTCCTACAGCTGAGACCAAAAAGGTGTCAACGTTGGCAAAATTATGAAAATGATATTGTGGGTTGAATGATTACAGCGAGGTGATGGATGGGCTGGATGATAAGGATGCCAAAGATGGGAGCACTGGATGCTGATGGATGGCATCAGACACGGATAGGGTAGTGGAGGATGATGATGATGATGATGACATCAGACATAACAGGCTGGCTGATGTCATCACTGGCGCCTTCCTGCACGTGTGCATCAATGGGCGCGCCACAGAATGCAACTTTACCGTCATCATCATCATAACAGACAGGCGCAATGCAAACACAGCCAGGCAGAGCATCGGTGATAACTCCGTTGAAGACTGCTTGCTAGCTAACAATTATAGGACGCTTGCATTATTTTGTAAGTGTCCGATCGTTTAGTGGACTATACGTCCTTCGGGACTAAATGTGGACTCGTTTTCTATGGACTCACATTGCAATGGAGTCGCGGCCTATATATTGACTCGCATTGTAGTGGGATCCTGGCCTAATTATAGACTACTTGTATTGGAGCAATGTTCTCTGTGTAGGACCGTGGACTATCTAATATATAAGGACTCAGATTGTAACGAGGCCGTGAATAGTCTACGGACTCATATTAATAATAGAGGCCTGGTTTATTTCAGTAATGGAGCCAGAGTCCATCTGTAGACTCATTCTATAACGAATCCATGGCCTGTGGGATGACTCAATATTGTGGGTCAGCTCCGTGTCCTCCCAGGTGTATGTTCCCTCAATTCTAGGTCTATGTTTTCTTAGCTCTATGTTCCGGAAAAAAGTAACGTTCCTTCAAGACGTTTGAGGTCTTTGTTCCCCTTAGGCTTATAATTGTTTCCCCCATGCCTGATCCCCAAAGCCTGTGTGCTCCATTATGTTTGTGACAGACTTGGTGGAATACAAACATAGGACAAAAAAGCCCTGAGGTAACATAGACCTGGAGAAAAAAGGCTTGGGGGAACATAGACCTGCTACCACTCAGAGCTGTGGTGGGCGATTGACTATTTCTGTGGATGTCATCGTGACTAGTCAAGAATTACGAGACACAAACTTATTGTTCTTGAACTTGTTTGTCACCACGCTGTCACATCATCGTCGGCATGGCGTCATGTTGTTATTAATAAAATTGCGTTATTAGAGATGTTTGATTAAAACTTACAACTGATCCCATTGCCCTCCCCCTTCTCTTTTTATATCCCTCCCTCTTAACTACCTCCTTCACTCCTCTATCTCTCTCTAATTTTAAATATATTTTACTATCTATTGGCATCATAATTTAACTTGAGGCTGGGGGAGGGGGTGCATGTATGTACATGTGTGTGCGTGTGTATGTGTTGGGGGTTGGAGGACTAGTTGAAATTCATGTTGTTAAGCATCTCTCTCTCTCTATTACGCAAACACACATACACACGCACACACACACACACATACACGTCTTCTTTCTTTCTTTCTCTTAATTTCATGTCTTTGGCGTCATCATACGATTACGTATGTGTGAGGGATTAGTTGGACTTCATTTATAAGCATGTTCACACCTGCTGGCACGTGTTTTTCTCATCCTTGCTGTCACCTGTCATAGTTTTCCAGGTGTGTTGCTCAAGTCACACAATTAACGATGCGCTCTGGACCAAGTTCCCAGCTGTCAACAACACATTTTTCTGGCTCGCCCACACCGCACAGGTGTCGAGTGTTCTTGAAACTGTGGGAGGGGCGGGGAAATAAACAGGAAGGAGGTGAGTGAGTGTGTGTGTAGGTGTCTGTGTAGGTGTAGGTGTGTGTGTGTGTGTGTGAGGGTGTGTGTGTGTGTTGTGAGATGGTGGATTTGAGAGCTTTTTTCTTTTGGAGAGAGAGAGAGAGAGAGAGAGAGAGAGAGAGAGAGAGAGAGAGAGAGAGAGAGAGAATGACAATCTTTACTCAAAAAACTACAAAATGGCTCTTTTTGAGGGGTGTGTACATATATAAACAATACATTAAAAATAAATGTGCATGAATCCAGAGCATTATATTAGTTAAACCACAGCAAATCATACTTTAAACTAAATCAACTACTAGAAATCGCATTCGTTCGGGATAGGACAGTCTCTTTCATATTGAAAAAGCTTTGTACATAAATAATAAAGCTTTGATTTGCGGATGACAATAGAAAGCTCAATTTAAAAGCATTTGGGTGATTGTAGTACTTGGGTGCAATCAGGTTGGTTTGGTTGGTAATTCATTGCTTACAGGGTCACTTGGTTGAAAGAGGACTCAGCCCTGATCTGTATAAAAGATCTGCTGAAACAACCCTAGTGATAACACTGAAGTTATTTCACCAGCCGGTCATTTTACAATAAAGGCATCCCAAGCAAGGGACGCTGAGGCTTTACTCTAATTTATCGGACAACCACGGGATCATTATCCTATTCTTTCAACAACATTCAAACAACAATCATCACTAATCATTTTAAACAACTCATTAGGAAACAAGAAGTAATCTACAACACTGCTTCCTGAATTGGGGTCAGCTCGTTACTCCCCCATAACCTACTCCCCCGGCTCGTTACTCCCCCAGATCGTTATTTTAAGAATGTAGGAATCGGAAAGTGATTTTTGTAGAGAAAAGGGTTAGGGCAAGGGTTAGGGATAGCTCTGCAACTAGCCCTTACCCGAACCCTTTTCTAAAAAGTTTACCTAGTTCGTCTCCTATAGGCGACGAAATAGGTCGAAATTTGTTCAAAATAACGAGCTGGGGGAGTAACGAGCCGGGGGAGTAGTGATACGGGGGAGTAACGAGATGTTCCCCCTGAATTAGATATATATGTGTAGTGTTCCTCAAAGTCACTATAACACGCGCCATTCGTTATACACAAATTTAAAACAGTACACATACTGAGAAGTGCGTCACCATAGTGTCGCCGCATGACAAAACCCGGCTAAAGACGCCAGGATTGATTCGCTGCTACAGCCGTAGAACACTAAAAATAGGCTACCCCATCAATTTTAAGATTGTTGCCTCTTTGTCTTTATTTAAGACTTTTCTTTAATATCCCAAACGGATTTTGTTCAAAAATTACTAAAACATTGTTTATTTTGTTGATTTTGATAAGGGTGTTGATCACACCTTGCTAAAACAATGGCACTAATTGACCTTCGATACCCCAACTTTTCTTGTCCGACTATGAAGGGAAATCCCCAATGTGGATTGATATATAACGTCTGGGGAGTGAAAAGTCCCTATTGGTACTACTTTTTGGTACATAAAAGTGTGTGGCATATGAGTTTTTCATGAAATTCCTTGTTCTGAAGCTTGCTTGTGACACAAGTTGTGTTCGAATGCGTCTCTTGCCGGGTCGTGAAAAACGGAAGTGTTTCCTATAGATTTTCGACAATTTTTAGTTCAAAGTGAATTTTTTAATGTAGATAAACTCATCTTACAGCTATTTCAAGTGTTTTCTTGCAATATTTATGTTGCATTTGTTAGAAACAATTTGCAAAGTAAGTGACCGATTCTTTTTGGAAACCGGAAGTGATGGCTTCGTCTCCAGCGTCAGTAGATGTGTCGTCTGCTAGAGTAGCTAGGGCCTTGAATCGACCCGGTTTTGCTTCTGAAGAGCTCCAAGACCTGCTTTCAGACTATTTTTATGATGGTGCCGGTGGGAACTGTGATGAGGATTATGATTCTGACGAGCAGAAGCTTGATCCCGTTATTAAACGATACCGTTTGTTTTCATTCAATGATTCATGTTTCGTAGGCCTCTTCGCTATAGGCGTGTCTTTAATAATCCGTCATTCTACTTGCATAGATTTAGGTAAAGGTTGAAAAGGCGATATCAGTGAAAGAATTACAGTAGGAGTGTGGAAAATATTTCAGTAGTATATTTTGTTGTGTGGGGGTGGGGTGGGGAGGGTTGAAAAGGTAAGTAGTCTGGCCTGCATTCAATATTACTAGCATGACAAGTTGACTATGTTCTCAGTATTTATTATTGTTGGTTTGTCTGTTTTAGGAAATGAACATGAGGACTATTTACCAAATTACTAGTAATTAGTATTTGCTTTGATATTTGTGTTTATTTAAACTTTATAGAGCAAAATTACATGTTATTTTGATTTACACCTGTGACGCGACAAATTTATTCGACGTGCGGAAGGGAGTGGAGAATCGGGGAATTATTAAAGCTTGATTATTAGGACTGAAAACTACCTAATGAAACTTTTGTTTTAGGTTTGTAATCTTTGTTTGACTATTTGAACTGAGCTGATGTAGCTGCTTGCAATTAAACAAAAGATTACTTGACGGATGAGGGATTTAAGAGGGGGGGAGGGGGCATTATGATAGGGTTTATTTTAGAAAAATGATTGATTCAGGCCATGTTCTTGATATATTATTATGTGTTTGAGTTATTATAGACTTGCTAAACACTTGTTTTATTTCTAATATGTTTAAAAACACTATGCATTATGGATGGGTACAGAATAAAATTGTGCGTACTGTTTTAATTTGTTTATGTTCAGTATTGTGTGGATGGTGTATAATGTGAATTTTCACATCTTATCTCAACTCACTGCCATATTGCTGCCATCTTCCTGATTGTTTTGATACCAAATACATGCATGGGAAAATTCTGGTTGTGAAGTAATGATCATTTTACAATTTAAAACTTTGAAGGCAATTTCTGGAAATTAGCCCCCGAGAAAATAAAATATTTAAAAAAATCATAAAACATCAACCAATAAAGATAAAACAATTTGGTTTTTTGCATTTTGAAGATTATTTTTAGTACTTTGTTAATAAATAAATAAGTAATTTTTCATATTTTGACACTTTAGCCTGGTTTTCTCATGCTGCAACATAATACGTTCATTGCTATAATATGCAAACATATGTTCAAAGACATCCTCCTCATACACGTGAGAAACATTAGCTGATCTTCCATGGGAATCTCCCGATAGAATAACATGCATAATTATCTTCAATGGCAAGGGCACAAGCAATTACACAATTTTCAAGCATACTAATTCCATCAGAGAAACCATCGACGAAAGAGTAATATCGAGATCCTTCTGGTACATACAAAACATCTTTATGTAATCAAATAAAAGTTTTTCAAATCACAACCCCCCCCCCCCCCCCTCCCCAAAAAAAATTGCCTACATCAACTTTTATCTCCCGCAAATATGGGACAAGTTCACACATTATCAGACAGAATCATCCCCCACTAGGCCTACCGGCCCTGGGAGCTTAGTATGAGGCTGATAGAACGCTTTAAAGACAGACCAATTCTTGGTCCGAAGGCAAATCACGGAGAAAGACCTCTTCTTCGTCATCACAGCCTGTCCGAGCATAAAGCTGCAGAACACAAATAAAAGGCGAAGCGACCGCATATAAGGCCTAAATTCCAAATCACCACAGGGCATAGTGAAGAAAACAGCTCACTTATCAATATCATAAAAGCGCTTAAAAAACACATCTTGCTTCGGCAAAAGCCAAGCACACACTCCACAGAGAGAGAGAGAGAGAGAGAGAGAGAGAGAGAGAGAGAGAGAGAGAGAGAGAGAGAGAGAGAGAGAGAGAGACAGACAGACAGAGAGAAGAGACAGACAGACAGAGAGAGACAGACAGACAGACAGACAGAGAGCGAGAGAGAGAGACAGAGAGAGAGAAAGAGAAAGAGAGAGAGAGGATTTGGTGGGGGAGGAGAAAGAGAGAAAGGAGACAGGAAGACAAACATACAGACATACAGAGACATAGAGAGCAGAGAGAGAGACAGACAGAGAGACAGAGATAGAGAATTGGATGGAAGATAGGGGGAAATCGGAGGTGAGAGAGAGTGAGAGAGCGAGAGAGAGAGAGAGGGGGGGAGGGGGAATGACGGGGCGCGCCTCAGTGATAATTATTTTGACTTACCCATTTCCTGGTTTCGTCAGGTGTTAATCAACACTGATGGCTTTCTTCATAATTATGCTGTATGCTTGTGTTCGTGGCACTGTAGGACACTCTTGAATAACAAGTTATAGGGCAATCAAGGTCTTTATTAATTAATACTCCAGGGGCCATGTCAGAGCAAGGTAAAAACGAAATGACATGGATTGGGATTTTTTTTAATACACTGCGCACTTACCAGTTCAAAGAGCTGCTCAAAGCGCTGGCCGACAAACCAATGAAAGATCTAAACCGCCCAAGACCCCGCTGACCTGTAGCTCGATTGCGCACAGGTCAAACATCAACCCGGTCCACTGGCGACCTCGATCAACCTAAGTATGGGGCGCCATGTGTCCATTTATTCTATGTGACCATTCTATACATAGAATAAATTCTATCTCATATTATTCATTCTATGTCATAGAATTCATTCTATATTATAGAATTTATTCTATGTCATAGAAATCATTCTATGTCATCTTATTCATTCTATGTTATACTATTCATTCTATGCTATAGAATTCATTCTATGTCATAGAATTCATTCTATGTCATAGAATTCATTCTATGTTATAGAATGAAATCAATATAAAAACTTTTTTTTAAATAGTAAAAACTGGGGCACTGTCAAGGTATAGAGAACGTTTTGGGATATTGTGATGTTTTGAACATAGCACACTCGTGCAATAATGATTACAGAGCGATTTGTCACTGACATTCAGTTTAGAGTTGACGACATGCAGTGTGTCATCATTTGCGCTCGAAGTGGAAATCGATGAAAGGAAATGTTCTTTTCTTTGCAGAAAGGTTTTACGTCGGAGTTAGAGCATCCAAACGCAGCACAGTACTTCACCATTTTCAAACTCGATCACGCTGTGTTATTCCCGCAGCACGTGGCCGCCACGCCTTTGTGCATAGCGCCCTGGGGGGCCGCTTGGGGTGAAATAGATTTTTTGCAATATTCAGCTTTATGAACCTTTCATTTATTATGTCTCAGAGTTGTATAGCAATATTCGACCTTTAAATATATTAATTATTGCTTTTTATGAGTGTACAGTACGGTTATTTCTTCGGTATTGAGCGAAAAGAACTGATTATTTAATTAGATTTTGTCACTATAAACCCTTACAGAACCTCAGCACATTGTAATGAAAAAAGCAAGCACGCAGGGGCGGAGGGGGGGGGGGGTGTGTGTGTGACGTCAATTATTTTTATTGCTAAGCGATCTATTCACACTAATTATACCGTCGAAGTCGTCCGCATCAAGAAACCTAAATGCTTGTTCACGAAATTATGATGTCTGATAAAGCCGCAGAGCGCTTGGTACGTCAGCCATTTCTTCAGTTCTCGCTTGGTACGTCAGCCATTTCTTCAGTTCTCGCGCGCGTGCAAGGCTCCACGTGTCCCTTTATACGTCACAGCCTCGCTTCACATAAAATGACCTAGTTGCGCATAGAATGAGCATTCTATGTTATAGAATGAACATTCTATGTTATAGAATGGATTCTATGTTATAGAATGAACATTCTAAGTTATACAATGGATTCTATGTTATAGAATGAACATTCTATGTTATAGAATGAACATTCTATGTTATAGAATGGATCCTATGTTATAGAATGAACATTCTATGTTATAGAATGAACATTCTATAACATAGAATGCATTCTATGTGCACCAAATGTTAAAAAACAATTCTATGAAAATAGAATGTATTCAGTGTTGCGAATAAAATCCATTTTATGTTAAAAAATGAATTTTATGTTATACAATTCTTGCTGTGTTATACAATTAATTCTATATACATATAATTCATTTCATTCACATAAAATTAAAAAACACAACTAATAAATTGTAACAAAATTTAGAATTTAGAAAAAGATATTGTATGACACATCACCACATCGCATCATCACCACATCGATCACATCATCACATCACATCACTGCATCACATTGCTTCATCACCATCATCGTGAAAACGCACCACCACATAAAATCACATCATATCAACAAATCATCACATCACATCAGCCGACATCACAGCAGCAGCACATCTTCACATTGCAGCAGACAGCACATATCATGGCATCAGTGAATCACATCACATAATCTAATCACCCCACCCCTCCCACCCATCACATTTGTGGTGCAGTGTGGTGTGATTTAGAGTGATGTAGTGTGGTGATGTGATGTGGTAATGTGTATGTATGTATCTGCAATACAGTTCTATTATGCCTTAAAAGCAGTGAATCAGACCACATCGTCACATAACCTAATCACTCCACCACACCTACCCATCACATTTGTGGTGCACTGTGATGTAGAGTGATGTGGTGTGGTGATGGGATGTGGCAATGTGTATATCTCTCTGCAATACAGTCCCATGCCATAAAAAATGTTCTCTATACCTTGACAGTGCCCCAGTTTTTACTATTTTTAAAAAAAGTGTATATATTGATTTCATTCTATAACATAGAATGAATTCTATGACATAGAATGAATTCTATGACATAGAATGAATTCTATGACATAGAATGAATTCTATAGCATAGAATGAATAGTATAACATAGAATGAATAAGATGACATAGAATGAATTCTATGACATAGAATGAATTCTATAACATAGAATGAATTCTATAGCAAAGAATGAATTCTATGACATAGAATTTATTCTATAGCATAGAATGAATTCTATAGCATAGAATTAATTCTATGACATAGGATTCATTCTGTAACATAGAATTCATTCTATGCTATAGAATAAATTCTATGTCATAGAATTCATTCTATGCTATAGAATTCATTCTATGTTATAGAATTCATTCTATGCTATAGAATAAATTCTATGTCATAGAATTCATTCTATGCTATAGAATTCATTCTATGTTATAGAATTCATTCTATGTCATAGAATTCATTCTATGTCATCTTATTCATTCTATGTTATACTATTCATTCTATGCCTATAGAATTCATTCTATGTCATAGAATGAATTCTATGTCATAGAATTCATTCTATGCTATAAAATTCATTCTATGCATATAGAATTCATTCTTTATTATAGAATTCATTCTATGTTATACAATTTATTCTATGCACATAGAATTCATTTTATGTCATATAATTTATTTTATGTTATAGAATTCATTCTATGTTATAGAATGAATTGTATGCACATAGAATAAATTCTATGTTATAGAATTCATTCTTTGTAATAGAATTCATTCTATGTTATAGAATACAATTCTATGCATACAAGTGCATTCTATAATATAGAATTGTATTACATACATAGAATCTTATTCTCTATTATAAAATGTTATTCTATACATAGAATTGTATTATGGACATAGAATTTTACACTATATTATAGAATGTTATTCTATACAAAGAATTGTATTCTATGACTTACAATATTGGTTTCTTTTTTATAAATGGAATTTCAACTAATGAATGCTTTTTGTGTGCATAGAATGCTTTCTATGTGCATAGAATTTATTCTATGTATAGAATAGTGACATAGAATAAATGGACACATGGCGCCCCATACTAAGAGGTAAATAGATATTCTGTGTTTATAGAGTCCAGCGGGTTGCCAAGACCCGAATCAGGACCACCCTAACAGAGAGAGGTATGCGCGTTTAATTCAGCCTCTCAACAACCTCTTTTTTTTTGGGGGGGGGGGTGGGGTGGGGCGTGGGGAGGAGGGCATGTGGATTAGAGTGGGGGAAGGAGAGGGGGAGGGCGGTTAATGACCGCATTCTTTAAAGTAACCCTCTTCGAAAGTATTGTTTAGTTTTGGCGAAAACTATTTTACCCTAAAGTTCGCATTATTATTAGTCTACAGTAAAACAATCATAAATTAAGGCTTTCGTTGCTCCAGTTGGCATTGTCCGTTTCTGTTCTCACAAGGAGCGATTTCTACTGCTTAACGATGCCAAGATACCATAGCCGGGTGACCTTTTGACCCTATTTCTGAATGAACCACGCGGCTTCAACAGTGCGTCTTTGGTATGTGGAGTAGGGTAGGGCCTATTGTGTCAACCTAATACCAAAAACCTTACCGAAAAACTTTGTTATGGGTTGTGGCTATTGTCGGCCTTCAGTATATGCTATTTGGTTTTGTTTTGTTGTTGTTCTTGCGCAAGAGGGGTGGTTTGCTACTATTCCTATCCTATCCTATCCTAACCCGTAACTCGGAGGTCGTTGGAGCACCACGCATGATCGTTTAACCAGCGTACTCCATCTTTCTCTGTCCTCAGCAACCCTCATGGCTTCGCTCAGTGTCAAGCCAGTCCATTCTCGAATGTTGTCCTCCCACCTCTTTTTCTGTCTTCCTCTTCTTCTATCTCATTGCACTGTGCCTTGCAGGATGGTCTTTGCAAGGCCTGATGATCTGGTGACGTGGCCATACCATCGGAGTTTCCGTTTCTTCACCACTGTGAGCAGGTCATCGTGTTGTCCAATGTGTGATGGTATGTCGGACTTCGTCGTTGGTGATGTGCTGGGTATAGGAATTGCCCAGAAGTCTTCTGTAGCACCTCATCTCCATGCTTTGTATTCTTCGTTTTAGATCTGCTGTGAGGGTCCACGTTTCACAAGCGTATAGGAAGGTGGAGATGACTACTATTAATAAGCATAAAGACTACGGAATTGATTGATGTTTTTAAAAATAACTACATTTTCAACAGATATTTTGAAAATAATTATACGCTTATTTTTGGGGGGTTGCAACACTCACTGTGAATGTTAAAAGGATCTGTCGAGGGGGTAAAGTGAATCCCTTTAACGTATCGCTGCGACGACACGGGTGGGAGTGAATTCCTGTAAACAAAAATTATAGAAAAGCAATTCTTGCGATAAAACGATCTAGTCATCTTCAAGATGCGACATCTCGCATACTCCAGTTCATCAATCGTTCAATGTACTGTCTTTTCACAACAACGTGATATTAGAAAACTTTAGGTTTTGGCGAGCGTGTGTAACAATGCAAGCGTTCGACTACTGAACCATAGTGTTGCCTCCTGGTTATAATTAGTTAGTTAGTTAAATAGATTAACGTCCCCGGACACATAAGCGTATAGGGGACGAAGGTTATAATTATACTCAGTACGGGCTATTTATTGGAGCGAACTCCTACACCGTCTCGCGTACTCCCGCTGTGGATCATAAGATTGATTTTGTGCATATAAAATAATACCACCAATGTTAATCAACGCTTGTAATTGCTTTGGTGCGATTCACATACCAAACATAACGGTCATACCAAATGTGGTTTTTTTTTTAATCCAGATCTGATGGTCGCTGTTTTAAAATTAATTTTGATAGACCACTGAGCATGTCTGACTCAACAGAAAATTGCGCTATTTAAGACAATATCATCCTTCACGTCATTATCACAATGGTCGTCGTCGTCATCATCATCATCATCATTATCATCATCATCATCATCATCATCATCATCATCATCATCATCATCATCATCATCATCATCATCATCATCATCATCATCATAATCATCATCATCGTCATCGTCGTCATTTGCGTTTGCCACCACCATCACCGCCAACATCGCCATCACTGTAAATCAAAGCCGTCGACATCGCCAACCCCACTACCGTTATCATCGACATTACGGGGACTTAATGTTACAACTTCAACGTCACAGATCCTTTTCACAGTTACGGTAATAGAGTGTTTACTTTTGGGATACATCACGTCACAGAAATTGATAATCGTCATTGATACAAGTTTTCGCTAGTTTGATCACAAACCGTAATTCCTTTTTATTGTCACTGTTAAAAGCAGAACAAAAACAGCGGTTGTTGAAAAGTTAATATCGCTGATTCAGTATCACTAATAGCATACACTTGATCTAGTTAGGAAAAATTAATCTAAAATTTATCTTGTAGGTTTTAACAGTGTAACTAAACTATCCTTTTGTTAGGGTAGGATGAGATTGTGGGGTTTGAGTGAGACGGGTTTTGAGATAGATGGGCGTATGTGGAGTAGGTGTGGGTGTGAGATTTGAAAACCTCAAGCGACCTCAGTTATTCATTATGAACAAAACAGGTTATTTAGGGAGACTGTTATGTGATTTAATGAAAAACACGCTTCAGGCCAAACAATGGGCGTTTTATATGGGCTTAAAAATAATGTCCCATAATAGATGTGTCACCTTTGTCACAAGTTCTTTATGAAGCATACCAGCGAGAAAGAGAAAGAGAGACAGAGAGAGAGATATAGTCAGAGAGACAGAAAAAGAAACAGACAGAGAGAGTCATACACTCAACGCGTACGGATTGTGACAATGTTAAGGAAGGAAAACAAATCATGTGTAAATTATTAGTTTCCGTTTTCAGATAAAAGAAAACGTTTCCTTCCTAACTTTTTATGAGCTGACTTCACGGCCTATATGACTTAAACATAGTATTAAATAAATGAATAAAAGAAGGAAAACGGGAGATATGCTATACAATGGATTACAACTTTCATAAAACCAGGAAAAATTGTTTAGTTTCTTTTTTATTTTATTTTTAAGAACAATGTCATTTTACCTAGGGCGTTTATTAAAAGAAAATTAGAATATATTTCTTTTATAGAGCTTTTTCAGTTCAAGGCCGAAACAGGATCGGATCTAACTCTATTATCCAAGACACCTGCTGTACACAATCCTAGGGCTACTGAAGATGGTGAAGAATGGACTTGTTGATGCTGGCAGTAGGCCTATTTATGTAGGACACGCGGGTCAGGATCTTTAAAGTCCGTGAGATGGGAATGAAGTACCGTTAGAGATACAGTACAGTTAATACCTTAGCACAAGGGAAATGGGTTGGCTGTAGAACAATAACTTGAACAATTGGTACATAGGCTTGACACCACCTTCCAGAGCCTATGGAATGGAAATAAGTGCAGAGAAGACCAAAATGATGACCAACAACACCAATGGCATCAACACGGACATCAAAGTCCAAGGACAATCCCTCACCACAGTGCATAGCTTCAAATATTTAGGAGCCATTGTATCAGACAATGGGTCCCGACAGGAGGTCCTCTCCAGGATCGCACAAACAACTGTTGCCCTGGCGAGCTTGAAGCCAATTTGGAAAGACAGGACCATCAGTCTACATTCCAAGGTAAGGCTGCTGCGCTCCCTTGTCATCTCCATCTTCCTATATGCTTGCAAAACATGGACCCTCACAGCAGATCTACAACGAATAATACAAAGCATGGAGATGAGGTGCTACAGAAGACTTCTGGGCATTTCCTATACCTATAGCACATCACCAACGACGAAGTCCAACAGACCATCACACAAGCCATTGGACAACACGATGACCTGCTCACAGTGGTGAAAAACCGGAAACTCCGATGGTATGGCCACGTCTCCAGATCATCAGGTCTTGCAAAGACCATCCTGCAAGGCACAGTGCAAGGAGGTAGAAGAAGAGGGAGACCAAAAAAGAGGTGGGAGGACAACATTCGAGAATGGACTGGTTTGACACTGAGCGAAACAATCAGGGTTGCTGAGGACAGGGAAAGATGGAGTATGCTGGTTAAACGATCATCTGTGGTGCCCCTACGACCTCCGAGTTACGGGATAGGATAGGACAAGGGGAAAGTACTATTTTGCTCCTCTCGACATCTTAAAGTGGCGGCTGAGCGTTGCAGTTCATCCAATGAGCGTTTATAATCAAAACCCAACCCCAACCTCCAACAACTCTACTTCTGTATATCTGTCTCTGCATGTCTGTCTGTATGTTTGTCTTTCTTTCTGTCTCCTTTCTCTCTTTCTCCTCCCCCACCAAATCCTTCCTCTCTCTCTCTCACTCTCTCTCTCACTCTCTGTCTCTCTCTCTCTCTCTCGATAATGATGAAGATGTTGGTGTCATTGTGTGTGCAAGTGCGTGTGTGTGTGCATGTGTGTGAGTGCATGTGTGTGTGATTTCTATGATTTCCAAGTTAATGTTAACCCATTTATGCATGATACCTCATTTTTTTTTTTTTAATTCAACAGAAATGTTGCAAATAAGGAACAGACAAATGTTTTAATTGTCAATATTCAAAAAAATAATTTTACTTTATATTAGGGCAATTTTTGATAACGCCCAATAAGTTGGGCGCCATGCCCGAATGGGCGCATCAACTTTTGAGTCTGATGTATAGCAAACACAGCAATAACAGTTACTATTTACAAGTTTCTAAGACTGTATCAGTATTAAGAAACACAAAGTGTTAATATACACTTGTATTGGACTCTGTTTGTATTTTCACACAGCAAAGGTCTTCCTTTATTTGGAGTGAAATGCTTCAAAGCACTTCTCATGTAGAGGGGTTGCAGGGCACTTGGAGCAGGCCTTCTTGGTGTTGCCTTTGCACTGTCTGCATCTTCTCTGGGTCGGCCAACTGATGAGGTAATGACCGCCTTGAGCTTGCCTGACTTCTTCAACAACACTGAGTTCCATGCGTCCGGGCCGACCAGCGTTGTCTTTCACCCCTCGGTACTTGTGGACGTATGTCAACGCGAGCTTCCTCAGGAAACCCAAGTAGTCCAGGGGCTCGTGTTGTGCAGCAGCAGATTTTCTGTACAGGCACCAAGCGTTTTGGGTGGATGTGCCCAAACAGAAAACAAACAATGGCCACCACCACTTCTTTTTGCGCATGCTCACACGGTAGTTGGCGACGTTTTGGTCCATGCGGTCTGTTCCACCCATCGCCTTGTTGTAGTGCATAATGGCATCTGGACATGGCACTTGAATGAACTTCTTCTCTGACTGAGAAAATCTCTGCACATTTTTCATGGGAGCAACTCCATGCTTTGTTGAGGCTACAGTAACAACATTATTGTCGTTCCATCTGACTAGTAAAATGTTGTCATCTGTGTCAAGGCGAAAGTCCGTTGTTCCTCTCGGTTTCTTCTTCATGGAGTCCACACTTTCCAGTGGGCAAGATTCTGTCCTGTTTGCACGCAGCGTCCCTGTACCATCAAAGCCCTCTTTTTTCAGTTCAGTGAGAAGAGCTGGTGACGTGAACAGATTGTCAAAATAGATACTGAAGTGTTGTTCTGGTGTTAGTGAGTCGGAAAGTCCTGTGTCTGACAGAACACTTGCAAGTTCCATGACGACAGAGCCACCCATCCCAAGGTTTGGACGCATCTGGACAGTTCCTGCACCTTGGTATGGCTCCATTTGCACAAGGTATCCATTTGGAGTGTTCAGGCACCAAACTTTGAACCCATAGCGTATCGGTTTGCCGCGAATGAACTGCTTTGCACCATGGTGACCGTAGTACGGGGCCATTGACTCATCCACGTCCAAATTCTCTTCTGGCACCCAGTACTTGACAAACTTTTCGTTCAGCATGCTGAAGAGTGGCCTCACTTTTGCGAGTTTGTCATCTTGGTTCAGCTTGTAGTTGTCAGCAAAATGCAGGTAGCGCAGTATTTCCTCAAACCTGTTCACAGACATGGAGTTTGCAATGGCAGCATTGAAAGTGTCCTCACTGTTCTCCCAATACAGTCTACGTCGTGGTAGAGAAGAGTAGCCAGATATGATGAGAATTGCGATGGCAAGTTTCAGCTCTGACTCAGTTAGAACAAAGTTATCCTTGCCGTTTTGCTGGGCATACAAATTAGACATTTCCAAAGTGTGCGCAACAACTTCTTCATCAAAGAAAAGCTCAAACAATGAAGAAGGTTGCATATCAATTTCTTCTATCCAGTTTTTTGCGCAAAAAATTGATGGTTGCACATTGTTGTCTCGTCGAACCCAATGACGCTCTTTCTTTTTCTTCTTTGACTGTGTTGGTTTCGTTTTTTCATTGGAATCTGAAGCAGAGTCACTCTCTGAGTCCAAATTTTCCCCAATAAATTGGCGCCCCGACTTTGTGCGGACTGTAGCTAGTCCTCTGGCCCGCAACTGACGTCCACTGAGGTTAGCGATTGTTGGTGGCTGGTCTTCGTCAGCGCTGTCTTCATCAGTTTCCACTCCTACAGTGTCAGGAGGCATTATGTACACACTTGCTTCACCGTTGTTTAGCTCCTCGTCATCCATCAGCAGGTCCACTACTTCGTTAACAGTGTACATTCTGCACAAAGAAACAGAGGACAGTCACAGTGTGTGTGTGTGTGTGTGTGTGTGTGATAAAGCATGTAATACATTCTTAAGTTCAGCATAAAAACCTGCACCCTTTCATGCATAGCGCCCAATAAATTGGGCGACGCACGTGTGGATTACAATTATCAAATTTAACATGGAAAAACTACAAATACTTCATGCACTGTTTATAATATTTTAGTTAGATAAATAAGAAACACAAAATAAAGAGCTTTTGATTCAAACACCAATTAATAAGTCTGCATACCCACCTTTGATTTCGTTTCTGCTTGCCTTTCTCCACAGATTGACTGGTGGACGCCATTTTGAAACAGAAAATCTAAGGGCAGTCACTCCGAAAAAATTAGCATTGTCAACTAATAAAGGATTAGTCTCCCTTCAGTTATTACACAAACTCTTGTTATTATCTGTATATTTCTTTGTATAGCAGGCTGTTTAAAGAGCTGCCCAACAAGTTGGGCGCTATGCATAAATGGGTTAAAGGTTCTTTACTATGTTAATTTGTTAAGGGACAGATTGGAAGATTAGACATTGCTTAGTCTAAAATCTTTGGTTTAAACAATGGTTTATTCAGTATCTGACAAATACATAACAAATATAATAACAGGAATACACAAAAGACAAAGCTTAAGTGAGTGTATACCTGGACAAGTTACAATAATCTGTGTCGGTTTAGGCGGAATAGATACATCATTGAGATACAAATAGTTATACATTGCCATCAACACAAGAACAATTAACAATGATAAGGAAAGCATAATCATAAACAACATACAAATGAGTTACAAAAAATAGTACACAAATATAATAACAAATAAAATTAATACAGAAACAAATTTTAAAAAGATAATGAAATAATAACAAAATAATAGCGAGAGATTCACTAGGGACACAACTGTAGCAAGGAGTTTGCGGAAGGTATGTAGGTACCACGGAAGAAACACCCCCCCCCCCCCCCCAAAAAAAAAAAAAAAAAAAATTAAAAAAAAATAAATAAATAAATAAATAAAATAAAATAAAATATGTATATATATATATATATATATATATATATATATATATATATATATATATATATATATATATATATATATATATATATATATATATATATATATATATCTTTAATACACCAGACACAAAGGCAAGTTAACTAGTAACTATTAGTGAAAGCGGCCTGACAGTCGCAGAAATTCGTGGACAACAGCTACAATAATACTATTCTCCTGAACGGACAAACATTCATTACCATAAAGTAATATTATGACATCTTGAGATTCAGGATTCAGAGTATGTATTGTCTGTGTTCTTGCATTAATAAATAGTGGGCAGGAGAGAAGAAAGTGTTCCGATGTCTCAGCTGGGTAAGTACAGTGACAAGTTGGAGCGTCCAATAAATGGCGGCGGAACAAGTCATAATTAAGGTCGCTCATACCTAGCCTCATTCTACAGTGCAGAGCCTGTTGGTCGCGTTTGCCATAATAATAATGAAGTGGGACTACAGGATCATCTCTTGACAAAAATCTTTTCAAACTACTAGTTGATTGACTCGATTGGAGATTTTCAGGCAATTCGTTGAATAAGATGGTTGCAGAAGGTATAAATGATTTTTTGTACATTTCGGTTTTATGAGTGGGAACGTTTCTTTCGAATGGTCTTCTACGGTGATATGGATTAGTACTTCTTACAAGCGGTGGTAGCAGGGCAGATAGGTGTTCTGGGCAGTTATTATTTATCATTTTATGGTAAAGTATCAGTTTGTGTCTCTTTCTGCGTTCTTTAAGACTACAAAAACCATATTCCTGGTAAAGCAGTTCATGACTAGTACCCTTTACTGCTCCTATAATGGTTCTGACAGCCTCTAGATGAATTTTTTCAAGAGAATGTGAAAGTAGTTCGGTACAGTTGTCCCATACAACATCAGCGTAATCAAAGTGAGGAAGGATAAAAGATTTATACATAGTTTCAAGAGCTTTTCGACTTAATTTATGTTTATATGACCGCAGACATGAAGATAAAAAAGTAACCTTACGAATAACAGACCTAACGTGTTCGTCCCATTTCAAATTGTTTTGAAAGTAGACACCCAGGTGCCTGTGAAATTCACTGTTTTGTAAAATACTATTTCCAAAAGTTAGGTCAGGATCAGGGGATGCGTCACGTTTCACAGTCAATAACTCGGTTTTTGCTTCATTAAATGTGACCTTCCACTGCCTTGCCCAGTTACTAATCTTTTCCAGGTCGGAGTTTAATATTTCAGCACGAGCGTCTGGATTTCTCAGTGCTAAAGATAAACTTGTATCATCAGCAAACAATTTGATTGTAGATTCAATTTCAGAGACAATATCATTAATATAAATCAGGAATAACAATGGGCCCAAAACGGAACCTTGTGGGACACCAGCAGTGATGTTACTATATTCTGAAGAGCATCCTTTAACAACAACAGCCTGTTTACGATGTTCTAAGTAGCTTTTGAACCACTCAAGAAGTTGTCCTCTAATTCCTACAGCCTCAAGCTTCTTTAGAAGCCCCTTATGCCAGACTTTATCAAATGCCTTGGAGATGTCACAGAATACAGACTGAACAGTTATTCCTTTGTCGAAAGCTGTGCATAAATCGTTATAGATCACTATCAGCTGGTTAACCGTAGAGTCTCCAGGGGTAAACCCTGATTGGCAAGAGGTAATAATACCGTAACACTTTAGGTACGAGTAAACGTAACTGTGAACGCATCTTTCAAACACCTTACCAACACAGCTTAGCAAAGATACAGGACGGTAATTGGTGCATTCATCCATGGGACCCTTTTTGTGTATTGGTGTTACATGTGCAATTTTCCAAATATTTGGGAAGATACCAATTTGAAGACATCGATTAAACAAAGTACAAAGTGGTCCAGAAAGTACGTCAACAGCAGCAATTAATATTCTATTGTGAATTTTGTCTGGACCCACTGCTTTATTCTTTTCCAAATTGCAAATTACTTTCTTTATATCCGAAGTAGTAATAACAATATGATTAATTTCAGTATTTAATCGAGGTACGTCAGGAGCAGTATCGTCAGCATTTTCTAGTGTTGTTTGTTGAATGAAAAAATCATTGAGTGCAGTAGCTTTTTCTGTATCAGTTGTGTGTGCAGAGCCATTAAAAAATAAAGGGGGAATATCGTCATTGATACCTTTTTTATTCATAAAATCTTTAACAAGTTTCCACCATTCCTTGGTGCCGAATTTTCCTGGGTCGCATGCCTTGTCATTCAGTTCATTTAGATATTCAGCTTTGCGATCTCGAATCTTTCTTGTCACTTGATTCCTGTATTGACGATAAGCTGTCCAGTCTTGCTCAGTGCCACTACGTTTTGCACGTTTAAAAAGTTTGTGTCTTTGTTTAAGGGCATTTCTTATTTCGACGTTAAGCCATATAGCGTCCTTAGATCGAACGGTAACTGTTTTTACGGGCATACTTTTGCATGCGGCTTCAAAAAGAAGTTTAGTAAAGGCTTCTGTGCATTGATTAACGTCTCCTACACCGACGACTTCTTGCCAATTTATTTCAGACAGCAAAGTGCAAAATAATGTTTCATTTAATTTTTCATAGTTATACAAAGTCCTTTTAAAGGACGAGTTCTTAGCAGCTTTACTACAAATAGTTGCACAGGGAACGCAATGGTCGCTGCATATTTCGGGCAAGACTTCGACTTGAGAGATAATCTGAGGGCTCTGCGTGATAATTAAGTCAAGTCGTGTACTAGTGTTTTCAGTTATACGTGTGTCGGCATTAGTAAGCTGATGCAGCTGAAACCTGTTCAGAATGTCTACAAGATGTTTTGGGGGAGAGTTATAGTCAGCATTAAAATCGCCAAGTGCAATAAACTTTGTGCCAGTATTATTGACTTTCTCAAAACTTTCAAGAACTAAATCCCAGTAATCTACAGTAGCGTGAGGTGGGCGATAGAAAGATCCGATCAACAAAGCACTGTCTACTCTGGTTTCAATCCAAACTGCTTCTAAGTTTGCAACATGTAAATCAGGCCTATGTTTACACAACAAAGAATTTTTCACCCATATAGCTACCCCACCCCCTCCCTGGGCCATGCGGTCTAACCTAACAGGAGCATGGAAATTAGGTAGATCAACGTTGCCTGTAAACGATGGAGAGTACCATGTTTCAGAACATGTAATTATGTCGTATTTATGACATTCTGCTTCAAGAAAATGTAATTTGTGTGCCAGACTTCGGGCATTAACATGAGTCACATTAATATAACTTTCATCTCTAGGACCAGGGTTGCTTTCAACATCACCACAGCGCAACAAGAGCTTTCTAATCAAACCAATAAGCTTAATAGACAGAGACGCTTCTTCATTTCGGGTATTATCAGGACGAGCATTTTCACTACGTAACAAGGGCTTAGCAGAAGTATCGCAGACATGGCAAAAAGCAACAAACAATGCTAGGGGAACATTTTGTGCAAACAACAGCACCATACAAGAAAGAACCATCGACTTACTCTTTAAAATTGTTATGCGATGAACACGACCGTCGGAATAAAAACACCCAATCCTGGCTCTATGTAACACAAGATCACAAGTCATTTACGTCACAGTACTCAAAAGTACATCAAAAAGAAAAGTAGCCAGGAGTGGGATCAAAATAACATAAACCAGCATAGTTTGCCTGAGACGTGTCAAGATGCAATAAGTTCTATCCGTAGGCCTCCAGCCGCAAGTGAAGTTTCTCTCTTGAAAAAAAGGATTATAATATAAGAGAAGAAAAGGAATAATACACAGAAATAAAGATAAGAAAAAGAACGGCATGGACAATACATTTGGCATAACATACGATCAAGGGCAGTAAGGGGCGGCCAAAGTGCCAGCAAGCAAAAATAAAGCATGTGTGTACAGAGCAGGATGACAGAAGTGACAAAGTCTGGGGCAAGATTGTAAACATGCACCGAAGGAGAAAACAACTTGAGTCAACTGCTCCAGCCGAGGGCCCGCACCCGCCGAAGCGAGAGGGAGCAGCCAGTGAGGCGACGCACCGGGCAGATTCACTACAGAAATAGTTAAAACAAAATCCTTGAACATCAATACATAGCCGTGAGGTCCACCCATACAATCGCCCCACGTGCCGCTCCGTCTGCACCCAGACACACACGCGCCCCAGCTACACGCACTGCAAGCCAGGCTATAGCCTGTAGCTAATGAATGTTGTGGTGAAATAAAATTTTAATACAAAGTCAGAAAACTAATCCGAATTACAACAATCGTGACCGTTGGCTGTAAGCACAATAATCGTTGGCTGTAAGCGCAATAATCAATAATGCACAACAACACACAGTAAGTATTAAAGTAATAATGCACAACAACACACAGTAAGTATTCAATGATATAGAAAAACATTTCCGCAATTGTCACAATGGCAGCAGACATACAACACTGTTATATAAGCTTTGCGCCAGTCCTATTCGCTATTGTCATTGGCAGTTCACCGACGGCATTTAGTCGAGGTGGCAAGAACCAGTAATAACAACACTGAAAGCTCCACAATAATAAATAATGCACAACACACACAAATCAACAATGCACTACAACAAACAGTAAATATTGAATAATAAATAATAATAATTGAATAATATCGAAACAATTTCCGCAATCGTCACAGTGGCAGCAGGCATAACACATGTCCAAACAGTCACTGTTTATTTGCTATTGATTAGTAAGCTGTGCACCAGTCCTAATTTCCGATGGCAATTCGCTATTGTCATTGGCAGTTCTCCAGCGGCATTTAGTCGAGGTGGCAAGAACCAGTAGGGGGCGTGGCCATGCCTTACAAGCACATGGCATGCACGTGGCACAAATAGTTACAACACTGAAAGCTCCGCCTTTATGCCATCTATGGTGACACACAAATAATCAGTAATGCACAAACACACACAATAAATATAGAATAATATAAAAACACATTCTCGCACTAGTCACAAAGGCAGCAGACATAACACATGTCCACACAACCACTGTGAAATTTCTGTGAAATTTTACCATCGTTGCTCTGTTAGTCACAATAATAATTATGTTTTTTCCTTCATTATTCTCAAAAACTGTGCCACACTGATAATTATGTTTCCTCCTTCATTATTCTCATACAATCACACTCACAATCACTTTTTTTTTTTAATTTTCACTGTTCATTGGCAGTTCACTGTTAAATGGTCGTTTCATGTGCCATAATTGTTATATTACTGAGTTTTGTATGTCACATCCAGTTGTCTTATTGTTCTCAACACAAATCGTTTCAACACATTTTGAGTCTGAGTTGTATGATTTATCAAGATAACACAATTAACATAACACAATTTAGTACACGTTGTTTACAGTTTACAGTGTGACGCGGTCACAGACACATTTCATGAATAACATGATGCAGTAGCATTTAGCATGGCCAATCGAGAGAGATCTATATGATTTGATACTGGGGTATAGACCACAGAGATAATAAGTTGTTTCTTTTTCTTGTTGTTCTTGATAGTTCTGAGTTGGTCCAAATCTACAGAGCATTATATACTAGTAATGAGCTAGAAAGATGCAAGAAGGATGCAAGTTAGAGCATACTGTCAAACTTGTCAAAATCAGACATTTCGTTTGTAACATGAATTTTGCCGTCTTTATCTTTCACACATACTGAGCCCCCCCGTAACCACACCTGGTCTAAAACCCCAGCTTTTCTCAAACCTCGGGCCTTGGCCATTGCTTTAGCTCGTTCCGCTGTCAGGTCATCATTAACAAACACCTTATGGGTGTATTCCTTGGAACCGGTCCAACCATGAGGAGGTGGTGGCCACTTCAGACCAGGAAAGAGCTTCTTTCCACTAACTTTGGCAAGTTTTTTCTTTTGTTTAGTCAGTTTTATCTTTTCCCTGAAGGATACAAATTTGACTAAGATGGGTCGACTCACCCCCCTTGACTCTGGCCCCACTCTGTGAGACCTGTCTACAAATTTAATGTCAATATCGACTTCAATCGCTTTTGCTATAGTCAAGAGAATCTCATCAGTGTTTTCATCTTTTGATTCAGGGATACCAATGATCCTAACACTGTTTTGTCGAGTATATTGTTCCAAATGTGAATTTCTTCTCTCAAGCTCCCTAATTCTGACCTCATGCTCTTCAATCCTCTCCTTAATAGGCCCCAGCTCCAGCTTGCTTGCAACAGCATCACTGTGTAGCTCGATTACTTCTTTGTCGCACAGCACAGCACGCAGCTCCTGTCTCATCATCTCTCTAATGTCTTCTGCAATGCTCCCAGTCATGATGGAGGAAACACTACGAGGTTCTTCACCCTTTTCACCACTCACCACACCACTATGAGGTAGCACACTCTTCTTAACACTCACAGAACTCATAGCACCAGCAGAATTCATAGCACCAACAGAAGCAGGAGGAGCAGAAACGACGGCAGAGTATGATTTAGCTACCCCTCGGCCTCTGCCACCATGCACGCTGACACTGACAGGAGTAGAGCTGTCACGCCCCTCGAAAAAGTAGTCTAACGTCTTATCTAACCCCTCGGCAGAACTGCTTGAATCATTTAGATGACACCTCTTAGTACCCTCAGCTTCAGACAGTGGTGACGCTGCACTTCTTTTATTTTGCTGGTTGATACTGACAGCTCCTACATCTGGCTCACTCTGTTCGCTCAAGTCAGACTGAGGTGTTGACATTGCAACACACTACAACACGCTACTCTTTACTAGGTCAGTTTATAGGCACAAGGCAAAAGCAAAAGCACAGAAATAATCAGAACCTCTGCGCAAAATGTAATTAATCAGCAAGTAGCAATATAATGTAGTAACGCAGAGCTAACAACACAATCACTAACACACAGACAAGTGGACTAGTTGATCGCAGAGCATGACCAGTAGTACACATAACTACAAAGGAGCCGAACTCACACAGCATTTCCTACGGTAGGCCTAGTTTATTTGCGCAGACCGTGCAAACAAAAGGAAACGAGTTTCCCAACACAACAGCATCACGTCGACGATTTTTAAATGAAAGGAATTTTCATAAACACTTCTGAGTAAGCTGGCTGGCATCAATTAACACGCTGTGACTTCACAATAAGAACATTATACGACAACTTTGCCGCCACCCAAAAATCGCATGTTACCCGTCCGCCATCTTGCCAACTCCTCACACAAATCTTTATCCCTAATAAAAAAGTTTCAAAAGTTTCAAAGTTTCAAAAGTCTCTCTCTCTCTCTCTCTCTCTCTCTCTCTCTCTCTCTCTCTCTCTCTCTCTCTCCACCGCACCCTTCCATTGCTATTTATTTGTGCGTAGTTCACGTCAACAAAGGCACGCACCTCTGTCATTACGTTTCCCAAAGTATTGTTCTTCAGCAGTAGTAGAGTCTACGTTCTCGCACTCATCGCTTTTGTTTCCAAAGCTCTTCCTCTTCATTTTGTTTACCCAGGGATTTGCATTACGTGCTTGGCTCAAAGTTGGGCTCATTTAGCAGAGTAGAATGGTCGGTGGCGTTACACAGACAGCACGCGCGCTGCAAATGTGCCGCAGCGCCCTTGTTAACAAAACAAACCGGAGATCAGCGCCTTGCTACAGTCTTGTCAAACTATTACAGCCAAGCCATATAATTCCTAATTAACATACATATATTACAGGTGTATTTATATTATTGCAGCAGTCACACACTTGTACATTGGCACCAAACGCTGTAACACTGGTCCGTGCAGCTTTAAGTTTAATAACCAAATAGCAATAATTTTAAAGAAAATAATAATGAACACCCTTCTCCTGTGCAGCGGTTAGCGCGGGTGTCTTTTCGTCATTTTACTGTTAAGACTGACGTCACACCACCACACTGAGCACAGACCATCCGAGGCATCGTGCAATTTGACAGGGTTCCTTGGAAACTACCTTTAAAAGCCTCACAGTTATCTCCTACCAAAAAAATTCGGATATTTTTCTTAAGGCTGCTTGCTGCTGGTGGAACTCAACTGAGCCAACTAACAGCTTGCAATGCTCAAGTAACGCATTAATTTTTTTTCCTTTTTTTCTTTAGAGTAAGCTTACGGGTTTTTATTTTATTTTATTATATTTTCATTACATTTAATTTAATTTTATTTTATTGCGTTTTATTTTTGGGTGTATTAAATGTACGAAAAGTGAACAAATGTATTTTTTCCTATTACATAACCGACTTTTGATCCTTAGAAATTCCCCCAACCTGTATGTAGTTACTACTCATCCTACAAAATAATGTACGACGAGGTTGTGCATTGTTGTATAGAATTCACATTCCAAGTTGTAATATCCTGGCCATAATAATATATACTTTGTGTTTGGGGAATAGAACTACAAGACTAGAAGGTCGACTCTGCCATCTTCAATCCTCAAGTTGTCGCCAAGAAATATCTCTTAGAAATCATAGAAATAGGACGAAACAGAGAATAAAACACAGAATTTTAAAACGCTCTCTATACTGTACATATATTTCGCTATAAAAACGTCTTCAGGATTTAAAAGCCAACTACAACAACAACAACAAATACTACTACTACTACTACTACTACTACTACTACTACTACTACTACTACTACTACTACTACTACTTTATTTATTATTATTTTTTTTAATGTCCCTTTTTCTTAGGGAAATTCTGGGCTGCCTCCCCTGGGGAAAGCGTAGTCGCAGCCTGTGGCGCGCCCAAACCCAACCTACCTAACATTAGTTGTGATTTTTTGAAATTTTGCTCGTTGAGCAAACCGGAGTACTCGGAGAAAACCCCAGAGACGTTGCCAGAGTCGAAGTAAATAATATTCCGATGCTGGATCGAACTCACACCTGTCAGGCGCCATTGGTTTCTGGCCTGTGGACAAGACAAGTTAGTCCCGCCTTAGCCCACTTGGCCATAACGCTCGCTATCTACTACTACTACTACTACTACTACTACTACTACTACTACTACTACTACTACTACTCGCTCTGGGCTCAGATTGCGACTCGGTGGGCCTCTGATGGTCAGTAATTTAATCAGCTGCACGACCACCGGCTGTCCACCTGCAGCTCTTGGCATGGTCAGTGATCAAAGCAGCACAATACCTACTGTCACCTGGACCTTCAAACGGTAAGCAAAGAAAAGAGTATCCTGGACCCGCGGCCCGTAATCGCACTTCGCTCTTTATAGGTTATAAGTAAGCTTATGTCCCTTTGTTTGGCATAATCACTCTTCGTCCCTTCCTATACGTAAAGACTAATTTCCCTTCAAGCCTGTAAGTATCCTTGCCGATAGTCTGCCATTTTAGGATCTCTAAGGCGCTATATTTTCAAGACTTTCCCACACACTAAAGCAGACCGTAGGCGTTAATAGCTGGAGCACCGGGGACTGCCGTGAAAGCTGATTTACGCTAATGACAACGCACGTGCGTTTAGGCGATTTTGTTTTGGTGACAAGTCACGAGAAGGCCTAGAAAGGATTTAAGTCCGTTCTACTGGGACATTACTTACCGTTAGTTAGTATTCCTAAAGTCTTGAAAGAGTAGGGGTAGGAGATTACAACTTTTCTTGTTCTGCTTCTCTACATTCACTAAAATCCGAGGCAATAATCCTACTATATACTTCACGGTGTTTGTGGGGATTTAGACACTACTGCCGGTTTTGAGGGATTTACAACTTTGTATGACAAGAGTAGTATAATTCTCAGTACGAGGCGCTCTAAACCTCTTTGAAAAATCTTTCCTCCTTCAATAACTGGTGGTTGTGCATCAACTTCGAGCAGTCGGGTTTCCATAGTAGATATTAGGATAATACAGTCTGTAAAGGTTGTGTGTGTCCCTTGTGTAACAAGGTAAGGAACGATTTCGTTCCTATGTTAATCTCAGTTTTTCACACACAAAAATTCCGCACCAACAAAATAATTAGAATTTTGTATATCTAAATTGTTCAAAATGTACTCCAATTTGGCAAAAAACATTCTTTGTCTAATCACATTATTTATTTCCATTACTGCTTGTCCAAAATGTGTATATCTAACAAGTATTTTTTAAATTAAAAAAAAAAAAAAAAATATATATATATATATATATATATATATATATATATATATATATATATGTGTGTGTGTGTGTGTGTGTGTGTGCGCGCGCGCCTGTGTGTGTGTTTGTGTGTGTGTATGTGTGTGTGTGTGTCCTGGTTAAACCGAGAAATGGTATCAGATTGGGAAAATGTAGTTAAAAAGTCAAACCGGTGCAGGCCAAATCACGGGACGTGCTGACTGCTGGATCACTGAACGATGACACAATGAGGAAACACTCTTAAAGCTAAAGCTGCAGCTCACAGCAGGGAGAACAAACAGAAGGTCGGGACGGTATGCTCAATACAAAGCTAAACCTTGAACATAAAACTACAGTAGTATGACCTGATACTAACAGCAGCAGCGGCAACAACAACAACAACAACAACATCAACAACAACAATTGTACAATTCAATTAAAATTTTTAAAAAATAAGAGAAAGTCGGGTAGTACGACACGGGGTACATATGAAACGGGGTATATATGAAACATGATCTTTCCGGCGAAAAAGAAAAAAAACAGCGGTGACTTGCTTCAAGCATAAAAAACAGTTTCGGTTTCGGACCGTAACAATGTAAACTTTAGACTATGGACATAGTTGTAAAGTTCCAAAGTTCAAAGTTCCAAGAGTCCTTCAGAGTATAAAAAGGGTATAGTTGTATATGTACATTGAATTTACCTCTTAATACAACGGTGCTCCCTCATCAAAGTCCCCTATATGCTTCTGGTTTCCGGGGACGTTAATCTACATGCCTGCCTGCCTGTACATTGAACAGTTACGCACCAACATAAGCAAATTAAAACAATAGCCAAAAATGACACGGGTGATTTCGTTATGGGTGTAGTGTGTTCTCTCACTATATGTTCAAGCAAGTTTAGTTTCTGATCTTATCAATGTAGCCTGTAGACTAATGACATAATATGTGGAGTCCTTCAGAGTAGTAAGGGTATAGTTGTACCACCTGGAACAGTTACACACAAACACAGGCAATGTAAACAATAGTAAACCGTAACTATTGGTTATGGGAGTACTACTTAGTTATGGAACAGCGAGAGATGGCGCACAATCGACTGTGAACTTGAAACAATGGCCAAAGGTAACACCAGTCTTAAGATTAAGGGTATGGTCCTAGTGCGCGTTATCTCAAACTTGGTTGAACCGATTTTTATAAGTATAGTTTGCAGATAGTTCAGGTTGTTCACGTAGCGGTCCATCATGCCATCTTTTAATTGGTTTCATTAGGCTAAAGCCGAGGCACAACATTTCCACTTTCAAAAATGCTGATTTGTCAGCTATGTGTTAGAGAGTGTCTAGAAACACATTTGGAATCTTGCTTTTTAGTAACTAACCAATAGTATAACTTACACCACGTAGAAAAAGAAAACCATGCCATACCACGCCACACCACACCACACTACACCACACGACGTCAAACAGCACCAAACTACATCACACCACACCACACCACGCCATACCACGCTAAGCAGCACCAAACTACATCACACCACACCACACCACGCCACACCACACCACACCACACCACACCACACCACACCACACCACACCACACCACGTCAAACAGCACGTCAAACAGCACCAAACTACATCACACCACACCACACCACGCCACACCACGCTAAGCAGCACCAAACTACATCACACCACACCACACCACGCCACACCACACCACACCACGCCACGCCACTCTACGCCAAGCAGCACCAAACTACATCACACAACACCACACCACACCACACTACACCACGCCAAACAGCACCAAACTACATCACACAACACCACACCACGCCAAACAGCACCAAACTACATCACACAACACCACACCACACCACGCCAAACAGCACCAAACTACATCACACAACACCACACCACACCACACCACGCCAAACAGCACCAAACTACATCACACAACACCACACCACACAACACTACACCACGCCAAACAGAACCAAACTAGATCACACAACACCACACCACGCCAAACCGCACCAAACTACATCACACAACACCACTCCACGCCAAACAGCACCAAACTACATCACACAACACCACACCACGCCAAACAGCACCAAACTACATCACACAACACCACACCACACTACACCACGCCAAACAGCACCAAACTACATCACACAACACCACACCACGCCAAACCGCACCAAACTACGTCACACAACACCACTCCACGCCAAACAGCACCAAACTACATCACACAACACCACACCGCACATCCATACCATACCATACCATACCATACCATACCATACCATACCATACCATACCACACCACACCACACCACACCACACCACACCATACCGCACCGCATCGCACCACACCGCACCACACCACACCCTACCTTACCCTACTATACTATACTATACTATACTATACTATACTATACTATACTATACTATACTATACTATACTATACTATACTATACTATACTATACTATACTATACTATACTATACTATACTATACTATACTATACTAAAACGCGTATGTTCCACAATAGCCAAGGATAAGAATTCTTTCAAATTATGGATATTCTTCTAGGAAAGGGAAATGTCAGGTGGTCCTTCAGATATGGGGTACAGTTGTGGTCAAGTGAAGCCTTTACACACACACACACACACACACACACACACACACACACACACACACACACACCCACACACACACACATACACACGAGCATTAGAAACAAAACAATAAGTCTTTCTATATATCTTTAAGCATATTTTGCAACCAAAATAATATGTATATATAAGAAAAATGTTAAACAATTACCATAAGTCACTGTGTGGTTGATTACGCTAGCACTACTATGGGATGTCTCTGTTGCGATAATAAAGTACCCATATTCTTAAACAATAGTCGAACATAATGTTATACCAGTCCTTCAGATTACGGGGTACAAGGAATGTAGTGAAATAGCTTATCACATCCGAAAGTGGAACACTCATTGAAAGAGGACCATTGTTGGAAACGGACAGTCAAACAAGCAGAGTGGACACCCAGGCTTGGCCAGCCTTTGGTTAACACACGTCAAAGGTTAACGACCTAACCACACAGTGACCACAGCATTTTACGCTCACAGTATCTCAATTTGAAGATATGGAAGTCCATGGAAATTGTCAGACAGGGGGCAAGGGTATACAGCGCATCAAGACAACTGAAAATATGAAAGTTGGTCTTGGCCTGCGAGACCCTTTACTTCAAACTGTTACACTAGACAGTTGGATCATAGAAGAGTTTAGATATCAACGTTATGGTGGTGGAAGCTCTCCGACAAGCTTATAACGAATTTGTTGCTTGTCATTGGCCGTCGCCGAAAATTGCCGGTAAACGCTGGAATGTATTGTTCGTTATGGCGGGTGAGGGGACCTACCAAGAGATCTACTCTGTGCACGCACGCATTCTATTGCACGGATTTTAAAAGATCCTGACGCTCATATAGAAAAAAAGGAAAGATAAACTTCCATAGCGCTCTTAACATCTCAAAGAACTGCTCAAGTCGTTTTCGATTGATGTGTGCTGCACCGTTCTTCTACAGAATCTGATCCCCTTGATCTGTGAATGGGATAAACATCTGGAGGATGTACACCGCCTATACAAAAAAATAAACACCATAAATTTTGGGGTGTTCGCCCGGCACCCACCATGTTCAGACTTTAAAATGGGTGCTTTACTGGGGGATCGTAGATAAAAACAACAACAGCAATAAAAACAAACCAAAACACACACACACACAAAAATAAACAAAAACATACAGAGTAAAACTTTCTACATGATTTACTCCCATTGCTTCTCACCGTACTTTTAGCCCTCCCTCCCAATGCAGGCTGGAGGTGTACTTTGGAGTAAGAGTTCCGCATCTCATAAACTGTTGCTGTCCAGTTTCAGAGTGACCAGAAGACACGTCCAGCTGGCTAGTGACAAGAGACCACAATAGCCGGTTAGTAATAAAGCAGGCTTAGTGAACGCTGCAGGTGTTCCAAACAGTTTTCACCCGCCCGGGTACTGGAAGAGGGGAGGAATATTATGAGATTGCGTTCGGAAGCTGGTACAGGTGTAAGAATGTAGGCAATCGAGATGAGGGTTGTGTAACACTTTTTAAGAGTCTAGATGTATGAAGAGAGTAAAGGTTACATCTTCAATTTCTTATAATACTTTGTTGTTGCTGTTGCCTTTTGTTTCTCCATGATAGCTATAGTCATAGTCGAGCGTAATAGTAGCAGTTTAGCCTTGTTTTAACTTGAGAAAGCTAGTGGTTCTTTAAATACTGGTTTTAATAATGAAAACTTGGGTTGTTCAATAATGGTACAGGACGCAGTCAATATAAAAATTTCAAAAATAAAAATTCGATTTTCTTTCCGCCTTCTAATAGCGATCTCCCTGCCTTTACACCACCTGTTTGAGTGATGGATGTGTGTTTGGTATGTGTGAGGGTGGATGAGACAGGTGAGCGTGTATGTTGGTATAGGTCGCCACGCTTTGAGCCTGAATGATTTGGGGTAAGGCGCGTATAGCATCCTGTATTTTGTTTTTATCTTCTTCATTTTTTTTCTTTCTGCCTAGTGTCATAGAATGGAAGAGAAGTTTGAGCTCGAACTAGCTTAATGAATTAAGAAGGATGGGCACACTCTTTTTATCAAATGTAAGGCCGTTGGAGAGACATGAGGGGGTGCTGTCGCGGAGAGTGTTCGATACTTCAGTTTGTCTGGTGCTGTTGTTGTCAGGCGTGATATGTCCAGCGCGGTCCATCTTTTTATATCATCTATCTAATTCTTCCTTCGTCTTCCTCTGCTACTGACTTCACTTCACAGTTTACTCTTTAGTGAGCAACAACAACAGCAACAGCAACAACAACAACAACAACAACAACAACAACAACAAAAAGTAGAGCCGTGAGGTGGGTTGGTAGTAGGAAGGAGGTGTATATAAGGAAGAAGGGGAGTGTACGATGGAAAGAAGAGGAGAGCTTGTGTAGAAACAGGTGGGCAGCTGACCATACAACATTCCACAGACAACAGCGCTGCAGCAATCTTGACTGTGTTCCTTTTCTCAACTCTCATTGTAACAAAATCTGGGGCCTCCTATTGTACTCTTGAATGGCGGCGGCGAACCATACAATACAATATTATATTTCCTTATTCAGCGCTAGTGGGCCATTGACTTGTCACGCCTTGCCCAGTAGAGTTCACCTGTCCCCACAGAGTGACCACTGCTTATACATTGTCCTAGTGGTCATTTTTTCCACTGCTCCGTGTGGTCGGTCGGGACATCGTCTGTGGTCACGCTAGGTGTCAAACCGCAACGGGATTTGACTAGAATCCTATCCTATCCTATCCTGTCCCGTAACCCGAAGGTCGTAGGGGCACCACAGATGATCGTTTAACCAGCATACTCCATCTTTCTCTGTCCTCAGCAGCCCTGATGGCTTCGCTCAGTGTCAAACCAGTCCATTCTCGAATGTTGTCCTCCCACCTCTTTTTCGGTCTCCCTTTTCTTCTACCTCCTTGCACTGTGCCTTGCAGAATAGTCTTTGCAAGGCCTGATGATCTGGTGACGTGGCCATACCACCGAAGTTTCCGTTTCTTCACCACTGTTAGCAGGTCATCATGTTGTCCAATAGCTTGTGTGATGGTCTGTCGGACTTCGTCGTTGGTGATGTGTTGGGTATAGGAAATGCCCAGAAGTCTTCTGTAGCACCTCATCTCCATGCTTTGTATTCTTCGTTGGAGATCTGCTGTGAGGGTCCACGCTTCGCAAGCATATAGGAAGATGGAGATGACAAGGGAGCGCAGCAGTCTTACATTGGAATGTAGACTGATGGTTCTGTCTTTCCAAATGGGCTTCAACCTTGTCAGGGCAGCAGTTGTTTGTGCGATCCTGGAGATCGAGAAGACCAAGAAATACAGTGACAATTTGGCGGGTCGCTTACAACGTACACCTAACCGCCACATGCATACACCCACACACGCACACAACGGGCAAGCTCACTGCCAAACAACGAATACATATAATTATATACAAACACTAGCAGGGACCACTACATGCGTCATAGAACATAACACACTTTTACATGGACAAAAGCAAGACAAGAATTTGAAATTCAACAATAAAATAACAATACGGAATTAAAATTAGATGCTTCCATTATGACAAAGCCGATAGAGAGCGAGTTAGGTAAAGCATTCCCCGTATATGGTTCATTTTCTATTCAACTATACCTTCCCTCCCATTCACTCACCCCTTCACAAACACTAAAAGCACCTTCCATACCTACCCTCTTCCCCCACCCACTGAAACATTATTCTCTGCACGCTCAAAAGAAGAAAAAAAAAATCCAGTGTATTTGCTGTGCTCTAACTTAAAACAGGTCTTAAACGCCTTTACAATCGTCACTATTGTTTATAGCTGTGAAAGCTCCAGGTTCGAATGTTGTACAGGTGTTCATGAATAGACGATAGTTTTTAATTTGTCCGCTTCTGATGAATGAAAGAATCAGCGGCCATTTACACTGCTCCTACCTAAACTCCTCCCCATTCCCATTTTACCTTCCCCTTCCCGCTTTTTGTTTAGTTAAGTCGTCAATTGGATGGATTATTAAAAATAAAATTCGATTGAATACGCTTTCGGTATTCAAGCATTGGGTCTACATTTTTCAAATAGCTTCAATAATAGTTATGAAATGTAAATGTCACCGCAAAATTAATCCAATATAATTCAATTTAACTTCCTCCCCTCTTTCCATCCCGCCCCACCTCCCTCCCTCCCTCCCCCCTCCCTACCCCCTGCCTCACCCGTTCCCTCCCCCCTCCCCCCCCCCCCAAAAAAAAAGTTAATAAAATAAAATAAACTTACGCAATATGAAACGAAAGAAAAAAACAAAACAATCTTCAATAACACATTGTATACAGTTGGCCACTTGCGCAACGCAAGTTTCTTGTTAAGGATTACTACAAGGACATTGCACGTTGCTACTCCATTGTAGAATATACATAATAATAGAAAAAAGGTGGGAAAGGACTTGCTTATTTGTAGGTGTGTTATAGACGGTCTAGTACTGACATAGGCCTACGTAATACTCGCAATAATGTACTTCCAAGAAAATCTTATCGCGTTGCTTTTCGGAACGTCGTTTTGTAGTTTGAAGGACAAACTGCAGGGTCAAGAATCAAAACAAAAATCTTGTCGTATAGCCTCTCTTAGTATTATTGCATAGCAGATATAACTTCCGTTGTGCAGACTTAACTTACACAAACTCTTTACACTTTAATTATATAGACTCTAAGTACGTAACAGAGTATGTTATAGGGCAACGTTTATTTATTTCTTTTTTTTTTATCTACAGTGTCTGCTTTCAAACAACATAGCAATCAACAATACAATAATTATCACCGCCGTGCCAAAATATGAGATAAGGCAACTACTGTACCTTTGTAGTCTATGCGGTAGTTAGAAAATATGTGACGTAGTGTTAGGGTTAATGTAATACTCCTCGAGTATGCAACTTCTACTCTTCAAATACATTTATATATCCTTTTGAAACGTGGGGCACTCCTTAATCTCATAACAAAAACAATCACAAAAAAGCCACGTAACAAGTACAATAAAACAATTAATACTGTAGAATCAAGGAGGAGATGTCAACCTTTGTCGTAAGACTATGAGGACCGTGAGTGTCAATGCTACTCATGACACTAGTATCAGGTCAAGACAGGCTTTATCTAGGTCAAGAGTGTCAGTGAGTGGTCGTATGACGATATTTTCAGGGATAGGCAGGGATAGCTCAGAGCGCACGACTTGTGTACGTGCGTCTCGGGCGACGTGGGTTCGAATCCTGACTTCAGCAAACTATTTTGTGATTGCTCTATATTATTGGCCAGCGCTTTGAGAAGCTCTCTGAGCTTGTAAGTGCGCTATATAAGAGAGTAATATCTTTTTATTTATTATATAGACACGTTTTAGGCTTCCTCATTTATCAGAAAATGAACATAACCCGGCAAGGAAGGAATTAACGTTTTAAGGGATGTGTCTATGGGATCTGATACTCTGTATTGTCTTAAATGTGACGCATGCCACAATATTGTAATAATCTTAAAACTAATGTAGAATCTGAAGTATCAGAGTATCTGAAACTACATGACACCATGAACAATTCTTGCCAGACATTATTACTCTCTCAAACATTAAAAAAAATATTTCATAATCTGCAGAGTTGCAAAATAGTAAGTGCAATGTTTCTATAATCGGGTGTTGTTGTTTTTATACTAGTACTCCAACTTTATATAGACTACTGTTGCAAAATCGTCTGCAAAGTAATTCAATAATCTTCTTTACAAATACACAAACCACTCAAGCACACGGAGATCAACTTCTGGATTTATCAGTAAGTACTGTAAAGGAGTTAACAGATTAGCTACATCAAAATACACCTGCATTTAGCCAGTCATAATGATGATTACCTGTATGATGCACCTGTCTTAATCGCATACACGTGACTGTCATCGGAGTCATCAACACCTGGGATAAGATAATTGTTGCGTGTTGCGGGCAGTCTCCCTTAATAATTACACCATTTCCAAAAGAAGGGAGCAAATAAAATAGTTACAAATGTACAGAAGAAAAATAATAGTACAAACAAAACACACATACAATTAATGAAAGAACCAAAACTTACAAAAATGTTTGATTTTTTTGTTTGGGTGGGGGGATGAACATTTAATTATCCTTTTTTATCGATAAATTCTGGGCCGCCTCCCTTTGGAAAGACGTAGTCGCAGCCTGTGGCGCGCCCAAACCCAACCAACTTAATATTATATGTGTTTTTGAAAATTTGCTGGGGGAGCAAACCGAAGTACCCGAGAAAACCCCCAAGACGTTTCCCGAGTCGAAAGTAAATAGTATTCAGAGAAACCTCACGCCCAGATGCTGGATCGATCCCAACCTACCATGCGCCACTTGTTTCTAGCCTGTGGACAAGGCAAGTTAGTCCCGCCTTAGACCACTGGGCCACAACGCTCGCAGGGTTTCTAGCGTCCAGAAAACATCAAAGCAATCTGCTGGGAAAGTCAACATCGTTCATCATTAGCCATCTTCGGGACACCCACCTGCAATGCAGCTTTAAAGTAAAAAGAGAATTAGTGTAACAAACATTTATATTTTAAAAATAATTTGTGTATTTGCTTTGTTTTGTTTTGGTCGTTATATATATATATCCTGTTTTGCTCTTTAAATGTGTCACAGGCATCGTGTTTGTTGTTTCCTCGTAATCCCCACAATGTATTTTTCTCGTGCTTTGCGGTGTGTGTGTGTGCGTGTGTATGTGAATGTGTTTTGTGTGTGTGTATGTTTTGTGGGTGTGTGGACAGTGGGGTGGGGTGGGGGTGGGTGAGTCTGAAAAAGAGAGAGAGGGAGGCGAAACACCTGTCGTCTGATGCGTAATTTGCACCCACTCTCTGTCCAAGGCCATACCATCGTACCCTTTACACTTCCCCTCTTCCACCCCCACCACCCCCCCCCAAAAAAAAAAGAAAGAAAAAAAAAGAAAAAGAAAAAAAAAGCCCCATCCCAGTACTGTTTGTTTGTAGTTTGACAGAAATCAAATAGCGGTGACATGACCTAAAGATCACAGTCACTTCGCCTGAAGAACAGGTGGGCAATCTTTCGCTCACACCTGAGAAAAGCACTGATAGTGGAGATTAATTACCTGCGCAAGTAAAGAGAGGGGAGGGACCGCTGACGACCTAAAACAGAACAGCTTCAAAGGGACGGCTTGCAGTAAACCGGTGGATCCCCTTGGCCTGAACGTCACGCGTTTTCACCTTCAGCTTTTCCATTGGATTTTCAAGCCGAGGGAGGGATTAAAAACAACCCTTTTTTGTTGTAATAGGTCAAACGCTGTTTGCAAGTCAAAAACCCCCTATGTTTCATAATTGCGCTTCAAAGAAATTGTTTCATATAATCTCGAGAAATCAATTGTTCATCGGTAGTGACGAATTGATATGAATTCTTTTTTTTTTCATTTGAGATTATTCTTTCGATATGAGATTATAATTTTTGTCGCCTCTATATTTTCTCTCTTTGAGATCAAAGTTGAAGGGCTATCATTGTCGGAATTAAGGAGCGAAGTAGGGTTAAGCATTGGGTCGTCTCGTCGTTCCTTTGTTGTCTTAATCAAAGTCGTGTGTTCGTGGTCGTTTAGCTGTAGTGGGCCTTTGATGGGTCCTAGTACCTATTTCACCTGCTTCACCTGTTACACCTCCCTCGCTTTGATCATCGTGGGAATTGCTTGTTAACATGGCTTTCCGCATTGCTTCCTTCGGAGGTTAAACACGCACTTATCTTCTTTTCTGACTGTGTTGTTAGTTTGGAGTGGGATTGTTGTGATTGTCTGTTGTAGATGTCAGCTGCTATGCAGTTATAGTGGGTCTGTGGAATCTAAAAAATGTCATGGGGGGTTTCTTTCTTGTTTGTTTTTTTTCCTCTCGTGCTTTACATGAGCTATTTGCAAATTTTGATAGGACCCTTTCGCAGACATGCATTTTACCAAACTTGAATTAATTTCGTTTTCACCCACACACGCTAAGACTTTTCTGTCGATCAAGTCAGTTTAGGGAAGAACGAAGGAATGAAGGAAAATAAAATTTTAAAAAGGAATGTTAGAAATAAGTAACTTCCACTCATTTCCCAGTCCAAGCGGATCTTAAGATGCTCCCACACAAGAAGACGATTAATTGTGTTTCAGCTCTGGTGTCCAGTGAAATGTAACTAAAATAATGGCGAGTGCTATTTGATGAAGGTGGGATTGATTCACATCAACAGCTGCAAGAAGAAGAAGAAGAAGAAGAAGAAGAAGAAGAAGAAGAAGAAGAAGAAGAAGAAGAAGAAGAAGAAGAAGAAGAAGAAGGAGAAGATGAAGATGAAGAAGAAGAAGAAGAAGAAGAAGAAGAAGAAGAAGAAGAAGAAGAAGAAGAAGAAGAAGAAGAAGAAGAAGAAGAAGAAGAAGAAGAATGCTTAGGCGAGTGAAGTAGCTGAAGAAGAAGAAGTAGCTGAAGAAGAAGAAGAAGAAGAAGAAGAAGAAGAAGAAGAAGAAGAAGAAGAAGAAGAAGAAGAAGAAGAAGAAGAAGAAGAAGAAGAAGAGCTGCAAAAAGAAGAAGAAGAAGAAGAAGAAGAAGAAGAAGAAGAAGAAGAAGAAGAAGAAGAAGAAGAAGAAGAAGAAGAAGAAGAAGAAGGAGAAGATGAAGAAGAAGAAGAAGAAGAAGAAGAAGAAGAAGAAGAAGAAGAAGAAGAAGAAGAAGAAGAAGAAGAAGAAGAAGAAGAAGAAGGAGAAGATGAAGAAGAAGAAGAAGAAGAAGAAGAAGAAGAAGAAGAAGAAGAAGAAGAAGAAGAAGAAGACAAACCTCTTAAAACGACCTTAAGAAAACGCTCTTTGCCATCTTTAAGCGCGTGCAAAAGAAAGTAGAGATATTTTGATTGGGCCTGTTTGTATGTGCACCTGTGAGCTAGCTAGCCTTCTCTCTGTTCTATTTGCATCTCAGATTCACATTTGCATCTGTCCTCCTATTTATCCTCCTGCTCCTCCTCCTCCTCTACTTCACTCGCCCAAGCATTCTTCCATTCCTCCATCCATCCATCACTCTCCTGCTGGTATACCTCCGTCTCTTTCCGCCGTTATTTAGCCTTGTGTGGTTATGCTTATAACACTGTGCATGCACCATCAGCTTTTCGTTACCACAATAACTGCGTGTGGCTCTGCGGTTTGGACACTTATAAACTTGCGATGCAGGTTGCACTTGCAGGCTTCCAGTTTGCCAGTGCCGAAATGTGTAATTATGTTGTTAAAACACTCCTCGTTTCAAGATTTTTCTATTTCTTAAATAAAGACGAGTCTAAATTAGGATGATTTCAAGTATTTAAATGAATTTCATGTGAGTTAATCCCTTCGTAGCTTTGATTTACTACAGCACGGATGACATGTCAGCTGCGCTCGCCTTCATTGTTACTTGCCAGTGTTTGGGGTTGCGTTGAGTAGATTTAAGTCCCTAAACACATTAGCGTATGCGGGACTATGTTATGAAGAGATTCATTGATATAAGAAAGTCACATTGGCCAGAAAACTGTAGATGAAGATGGAGCGCACAGGGAGTGCCGCTGCTACGTCCAGGATCATTGTAAATTAAAGCGATAGTTCGAAGACAATGTAGAAGTAAGGGTACCAAGCAAAGGCAAGAGGAAGAGTCATTGTCAGGGTAAGGACCTACTGAGAGGTTAATAAGGATGTTTTAGGCAAATATGCCGTCTAAATGAACTGCCCAGACTCATCTGAGCCCGTAACGGGAGCTAACCAGGTAAGGCCAAACAGCAAGGGAAAACGAGGCATGTGGCAACGTGGCAAAAACCTCCCTAAAATTGAATTAAAAACCATATACAATTATTATAAAATTATCATCCGCAAGAGACGATTCAAATCATACCTTAAGACCGAAAGTTAAAAAACCGTGACTACTATAATTTAAACTTTGACACGGCGGCCGAAAGCCCCCAATTATTAAAACCTAGTTAAAACAATAAAAGAGATAAAAATAATCTGCGGGCCGGTATCAGACTATTCACGCCACAGGAGGTTGGTGAACCCCTATCATTTAGGGTAACGTGCGGCACGCGAATTTCTTTTCGCAATATAGTCAGCATCCATAACTCTGATCTTCTCGACCACGAAGTTGACAGAGCTTTCAAATTTATCCACCTCTTCCAGAGGCATGACCTTACGCATGCGATTCAGACCTCCCAAAAACGACTGAACATAGTCCGCACCCGCACTATTCAAAGGAGCGATACAGGAAGATGCTTGAATGGACCGGCTTACCGTATCACCAAGCAACTCATCCCGAACAGGGCTATCCGTACCAACGGACCGGGTCTCTGGACCCTGGCGCCCTCCGACTGGAGCTGCGCCCTCCCACGCGGGGCCAGATGGGCTACGCAAAGACAGCCCACGGACCACCTCAACCAAGTCTGCCACCGACCGAGTGAGGTTCTGAACCAGGTTCTCGAGCCTCTCTATGGCCTGCCAGGGATCACGCACGGGGACACCGGCGGTCTGTGCACTAGGCACCATCGGCGGAGGCCCGGCGGGCATAACCCGCGCCGCCCAGGTAGCGACTGAGGGCGCTCGTGGTATAGACGGTCCCGCGGTACCGGCGGGTACAGCAGGAGCATGCGCCGCTGAAACAGACTCGCCACCCGCCTCAGAGGCAAGTCGCTCCCTGGCCAAATTCAGGGCCTGCGCCCGTGGCATGTAATTTGATGCCCTGACCTGGTTCGCCAGAAGGCGCTCCCTATGGGCCGGGCATCCCAAATTTGCAGCGGAGTGATTGCCAGAACAATTCGGGCATCGGCGCTTGACCGCATTACAATGCGCTCCCGTATGATTGGCGGAACCGCAAGAGGAGCAGACCCGCTGAAATTTGCAATGTTTTTTCACATGGCCAAACTTTTGGCAATTGTGACACCTAACCGCCGGGGCTACAAACGGAACTACCGCGAACTCCCGGCGGTTAAAAAGAAGATTATGCGGCAGCGTCGCGGCTTCGATGGTGACCCGGACAGAAGTGGAAGGCTGTCCATCCGACCTAAACAAGCGACGGAACTGACGTACGCTGCATGGTCTAACCGATCCATCGGCACCTGCGACGCCCTCAAATTTCGCAGAAATCTCCTCGTCCGAAACGGTGGCAGGGATGCCAAGGACAACACCGTCCACCGTAGGGACGGGCACGGAACATGAAACAGAAATCTGTCCTATCTGAGTAACCGTCTTCAATTTCTGCTGTTGTGCCTTAGAACCACAGGCTATCATGAAGCCCTCCCCAAGAGGCTTCACACGATCCACCGAGCCAACGATAGGCTTCAGCAGATCGGCCAGCCTCCAATGCAAGGCTTTCAGGGACAAAGTAGTTATGTCCCCGATTTGTTTTATGACAATTGGAAACTGGCATAGCCCGTGGTTCAACACAAGAGGTGGCCTTGGAGGCCCTCTAAACTTACTTTTAGGTCTACCACCAACGGTCCGCCAACCGTCTTCTCCCTCAGTCGGTCCCACCTGGTCGGTCGCAGCATGAACGTCCGAATCCAGATTCCCCGATCCGACACCCACGGCACCAGGGCCGGGCACCGATAGCGGGTCAACCACCTCGGTCCCCACTTCGATTGTCTCGTCCGACTCCGAGGACGACTCCGATAACGTCCCATAGGCCCTTTTACGATCCGATAAGGCCTGTTCCAACCCAGCAACAGTGGCCAAGCCACTGATCTGAGCTTCCTTTCTGCATCCATCCGGGTCGCTACACCCTGTTTCCATATCCATGGAATCGATTTTTGACTTCACCACTGGTGAGTCTTTCCTCGCACTCCCGGACACACGGTGCCGCTTGCGAGGCGAGCCGGAGCTAGTCGCGCCAGCCCTGCCGGCCATTAAAGAATTAAAACAAAAATAACAATTTAAGAACGAAGAAAAAAGCCAAAGGAGGCAACGCCACGAGCCACAAGCCTACTAAATTTAAAAATCCGATTCAGGACCTAAAAATTTAGTTTAAAATTAGTAATTAAACACCACAAGAAAGTCAACGTCGCTGTCCGTCGGCAGCCTCAGGAGCCATCCATAGGAATGTTTTTCACAACGGCGGAAATTCCACAATAATAAGTCCTCCACAAATGTCACACAATGCAACACAAAAAATCTCCTCCAATACACACTTCCGCAATAGGCAAAATGTCCCAATGTGGCCAAAAGGTCCAACACACGAACACCACAATTTGTGCACAATAGTCAAACTATAATCAAGTTAGTCCACTACGGAAAAATCACAGTCAATAATCCACCACAGGAGAATAACACACCAACAGCTGCCGACGAGGGTAAGTCCACACAAGTCAAAATACAAAGGCAACACATGCACAACTATAAAATACATGGTAAAAATATCCACTACACAGTAGGCAATCAGAGAAAGAACACATCCTCTTCACTCAACTGTCACCTCGTGAATCAACGGAGTGTTTGGGTCGGAGTACGGAGAATTTAAAGTAAACATGAAGACGCCAAGCACGTGCCTTAGCCAATCAAACACCTGGTCAGAAACACGATTGTTATCATTACACAATCCAAACGTGGACGAGAGTTTGGGGGCCCTGCTTTATCAAAATCCGGGCTTGTTTCGCTAACACGCTACGGGTATTGACTGATAGAGTAAAATAAGACGGGTACAAAAACATGAAACGACGAGTGACGAATCCACCTCAGGTTGAGCACTATAGTAGAATCTCAGCCAGGCGGTCTGCGCGAAATTCGTTTATTATTGATAAGCTAACCGCAGTAATACAGGAAAGATTCAGAGAACAGCGGTCAATTTTAAGCAGCTTGGGACATATAATGATCTTAGAAGATATCCGAATTTTAAATTTAGCCGAGCTTTTCAAAAAACTGGGAGAGGGAGGGGGAGGGGGAGATAATTTTACAGTTTAAAGTTTTAGTATTTGAATAAACTCTCACATGAAATTGTCCTATGTTCATGTATAGTAACAGCAAGGAAAATTTGTATTGGCATTAAGAATCTACAGTTACAGTTACAGTACATAGATTAACGTCCCCGGACACAGTGCGTATAGGGGACAATTTAAGAATCTCTTAGGCTACGTCTAATTTATACTGGGAGTTGAGGAGTTGGGGAGGGGGAAAATGCCGCAAGGAGAAGGATGCAGGAAGAAAGGGGTTTGTATCGCTGCCGACAGCAATCCACTCCGATGTGAATAGGGTAAGAGGTTGTATTAGGTGACCCCTAAATGCGCACCCTGTTTACACGTCATACACACAAGATTAGATTGACTGGATGAATGAAGGAGGGGGCATGCGATCATGATCTTCCCCATGTCAGTGCATGTGGGTGTTCTATGAGTGGGGAGTCGGTGTTTAAAAAATTGTCACGCTTGGCTACTGAAGCCTTTTTGGCCTGCCCTATCCATCCACTAAATGACTAATAAGTTTCGCTACTTATCTTTACGAGTCCTCAGTAAACATGTTATTAGGTTAATAGGTTATTATTAAAAGGTTATTAGGGTTAAGAGTGTGAGGAGGTGAGGGGGATGGACAAGCTGTTGTATCACCGTCATAACCATCTACATCACCATCACCATTTTCGTCGTCATCATCATCATCGTCGCCGTCGTCGTCGCCGTCTCATTTCACCTTCTTCTTAAGATTTCATGGATCCCCTACAAGCAAGAAATCTCAATCTTGACCTCTTCTGCTTCTTATTCTACTTCTTCCTTCTCCTCTCTCTCTCTCTCTCTCTCTCTCTCTCTCTCTCTCTCTCTCTCTCTCTCTCTCTCTCTCTCTCTCTCTCTCTCTCTCTCTGTCTGCCTATATCTACCCCCATACCCACACCCACACCTTGGGTTCCATCTTACACAGCAGATGAGTTATTTATGTAATATGCAATATTTGATGTTTTATTTTCTCTGCACCCACGTCACACCTACCATCCTATCTCAATATTAGGCTTTGTAAACGTCACACTGGTACTAAAACAGTAGATGTAACAGAAGTGAATCAATATTTAACGGGGGTGGGGTGAGAGGGGGAAAGACGGGGGGAGGAGGGGTAGGGGAAGGGGTAATGAGGGGAAGAGGAGAGGGAATACTTGCTTTGAAAAACAAGCGTACGATCCTGGTTTTTAATACGACATTATAACGATTATTACTATGGAAAACACTCAAGAGGGGAGCATAAATAGGTAACCTGCTAATGTTGCTGTTAATATGATCATGTTTGTATGCGTGCGTGTATAACTGCGTGTGTGTATGTTGTCAATAATTATATGCTATAGTGTCATAGAGGGCAGATAGAGCAAGCAGAGCATAGTGTGATTTGATAGCAAGCACCTGCGCGACAGTGACTGATAGAAAGCATTGCATATGTCCGGGGCCCGCTCTCATGAGCAAGGATGCACATTTAGTATTCGACTACTCTAAGCCCACTTAAAAAGCATGGTTCGGCCCGACGTCATGAGCAAACGAAGTAAGTTTAATATACAGCTATTCAACGTACGTAGAAGGCAATGCATATGTAAAGATATAATGTCTAGGCTCGCTTTTAAGAAGTAATTAATAATTTCGGCTACATTACATAGAAGATAGTACGTCTAGTCCCGTTTCCATGAGCAACGAAGCACGTGTAGTGTACTCTACAGCTGTTCAACGTAGAATGCATGAATGTGTCATGATTCGTTTTCCCGAGCAAGGAAACAAATTGTATACATAGGAATGAGGGGACACTACTCGAGAGTGACCAAAACCCTTTTTGTTGGGCCGATTGTTTTTGCGTTTTTATTGCAACAACAACAACAATAACAACAGCAACAACAACAACAACAACAAATGCTATACGTAATTCCTAAGATGGATAATACAGATTTGTTGAATTTAGTTTTGTATGCTAAACAAGAAGCATGAGGATAAGTAGTCTACCCCTTTTGAACCAGTTCAGGTGACCTGTAGTGAAAAACAAGTATTGGGGGCAAGATCAGAAGCATGTCAAAACGACATGTCGCCACATGTGGATAGTTCTGGGTCAATGAATGCACGCACATTTCAATTCCTTGTACTGTTGTCCTGCTCAGATTACTGTGGACATTAAAACAGACCCAACCCATGAACTATTTCCAATCTCTTTGAACGAGCTTATAGTCCAAGCCCAGAATGCCGCAAAATGTTTAATTTTGCTTTTTTGGGTATCCAAAATAATTTTTACTGCATCGGAAAGATAATAATGTACTCTATCACATATCCAAAATGTAAAAAAAAAGTATCGCAAAACAAAGTTATTGAGCATTTATTATCTAGCCGCGTACTATGGCATTCCGTTCAGTTATCGCTTGCTTTGTAAGGCCAAAAACTAGTATGGCAGATTACTGACAAAATAGCTTCCCCCCCCCCCCACCACCACCACCAAATTTGATGTCCATGATATTTAAGACCTACCATTTCAAAAAAGCCTGGTAGCCATTAAAAAAAATGGCGGCCATTTTCAAGATGGCCGCCATGCCGATTAAACTCTTGTTCTACAATATGAAGTATACGACCAAGATTTCGACCTACAAGCGCCACATTTGGTATACATGATACTTAAGACCTACTCTTTTAGAAAAGCTCAGTGGCCGTTAACAGAAAAAAATATGGCGGACATTTTTCAAGATGGCCGCCATGCCGATAACACTTTTGTTCTACAATAATTATGGAGTATGAGATCAAGATTTCGACCTACAAGCACCAAATTTGGTCTACACGATACTTAAGACCTACTCTTTTACAAACGCCCGGTAGCCATTACTAGAAACAATATGGTGGCAATTTTTAATGATGGCCGCCATGCTGATTACACTCTTGGTCTACAATATAAAGTATGAGAAGATTTTCTCCTAAAAGCACCAAATTTGGTATGTCTGATATTTAAAATATTTGCTTTTAGAAAAGCTCGGTAGCCATTAAAAAGAAAAAATATGGCGGCCATTTTCAAGATGGCCATAATGCCGATTATACTCTTGTACTATACTATGAAGTATTAGACGAAGATTTTGCCTTACAAGCACCAAATTTGGTATACCTGTGACTTAAGACACTCCTAGTCTATAATAAAAACTACGTAATTAATAACGAAATAATAGTATATACATTAAACAAACACATTTTTTAAAATGTACAATACCATAAATTAAGTGATGGAAGTAACATTCTTATGCATTGTTTGTAATCTGAAGAAGAGCATAGCTCGAAAATTCATTTGTCTTATATTGTTGTATAATTAAAAGTATCTTTGATATTTTTTGTTGTGTTCATGACTTTTACTAAAGAATCTATTCTTTAGGTTATCCAAATCGCTCTATACAAATAAGTAATTGTTTGCAGTCTTGCTTCCATTCTTTATATACAATTATTTATAGCCCAAAATACTATGGTTTTGGCCTTAAAATGCAAACTATCAATTGTTTTACAAACGGAATGCCATAGCCATTCTGTGCTTGAATCAGCACTAGAAAACGTTTCATTATACGAAAACAAAACCATAATGCAGTGCTGGTGATAGAGCCAGACTGTTAGATCTCAACGCTATTGTCATTCATGTCTTCTTCCATTTCTTCTTCCTCTTCCTTTTTCTCTTCTTCTTCCTCTTATTCTTCCTTTTCTGTGTACTTCATGACGTTTAAGCAGATTTCACCTCGGCATTCTCCACATCCAACAGTGCAGACCAATCCATGCCGTCGGCATGAACACCTGGTTGACGCACAGTCAGTTCTGCAATTGCAACGCACAAGGTTTAGAAGATGGTCTGGTGCACTGGTTCCTCTCTTGCTACAAAACTCCAGCAACCTACCCTTGAATTATAATGTTCTTATAGGTGTCAGTTGATAATGATCATCCTTTGATCCTTTTTTTCCCTTTGCTTCCATTGTCACAAAACAAGCACTTTGGACCCAAACCACTGGTGCCAGAAGCTATGTTCAGTCCAGACAACCTGTGTTTTCGAGGTGATGGTGACTGATTCAGCTTGCTCATAGCTTTTTTCACATGGTGCTTGATTGTGAATGTTTGTCTGCAAACAGCATGTACAAGATCTCCAAGAACTGCCTGTATGTATACTTTCCTCTGTTTACTAGCTTTTTTTTTTTTTATAATAGAATCACATCCTTTTTGTATTAGCGTCACGTTTTCTTTTTTCACAAAGCCTTTCTTGCAGATGATGCATACTCTCTTTTTCATCTTTCTCGTATGCAATAACTTCATTTGGTTCCTGCACAAATTTATATCAAATGGTAATCAATCTAATTTATTCCGGATTATAACACTCAAAACTTTTACAAAGACGACAACATAGGTGGTATTAGTACACCAGTTTGATATTATAGTTTATACCCTTATAACGCAAATTAATATGATATATCAATAACTATTCTGCCAGCATCCGCTTGCCATACAATTTTAATACTGCAATAGTTCATATCAAATGGTAATCAAACTTAATCATTCTGGATTTATTAGTATTCCAGTTTGATATCATAGCCTTAAAGCTCTGTGTGTGTCTGTGTGTGTGAGTATGTGTGTGTGCGTATATATATGTATATAGATAGATAGATAGATAGATAGATAGATAGATAGATAGATAGATAGATAGATAGATAGATAGATAGATAGATAGATAGATAGATAGATAGATAGATAGATAGATAGATAGATAGATAGATAGATAGATAGATAGATAGATAGATAGATAGATAGATAGATAGATAGATAGATAGATAGATAGATAGATAGATAGATAGATAGATAGATAGATAGATAGATAGATAGATAGATAGATAGATAGATAGATAGATAGATAGATAGATAGATGTGTGTGTAAGTGTGTGTACATATATGCATGTATTAAAGCCAATAAAGTTGTTGATGTTGTTGATGTACACGTATGTATGTTTGTATGTATATGTTTGCAGATATGTATATGTACGTGTGTGTGTGTGCATGTATGTGTATATATGTATGTATGTACATGTATACGTGTATACATGTATGTACTCTCCCTAGTTAACTTTCTGAGACTGCTTCTTGATTTACATACTGTGTGCGTAAAATGACGTCTACTTTGTAAATGACGCATTTACGACAAAGCCTCAAAACGCTGCAGTCAACCATACTTCTGAAGAAGTTGTTAATAAATGACAAAAATGTAAGTTAACATAAACTTTGTGGTTAAACATTGTTGTTGATTTTTCGTTTTTTTTTCCTTTGTAAACTGTTAATAACTTCAACGCTTTTGTCTGTATCCGCTTGCCATACAATTTTAACCTTTGTCAGCGCTGTACAACCGTTACACACACACACACACACACACACACAAACAACAACACACACACACACACAAAGTCGTAAACACAGCTGAGACTGCTTAGTATCTTGAAGCCTAAATCAGAAACACAACAATAAAAAATATTAAAGATACTTTTAATTATCAAACAACACAAGACAAATGAATTTCGAGCTATGCCCTGTCAGATGGCAGGGCAGCGACCACAGCAAGCAGCAAGCAGCAAGCGGAGAGCGTCTGCTAGTGACCTACTTAACCATAACTGAAAACCGGCAAGTTTAAAACTATTATATTGCGCGTTATATTATTTATATTTTAATAATGCAAACTCAGGGGAGCAAAGAAAATGTTTGCTTAACTCAAAAGACACGGTGGGATTTAATGATGGTGAATATTCCAGCAATTCATCTTCAAAATCCTCTTCCATATCTGTGAAGTCACGCTGACAGTGTTGAATGCATGTGTGCGGAGTTATACTTCGCCCGCAAGGAAATTCCCGCGTATGACTGGCAAAATGTGCCAATACCGTTTTAGCAATTTTTAATTCGTTGTATCTCCTAATTGCGCTATTTTTTTTTTTACATTTTGGTAAGATTGTTCAACAACCTAAACTCTTTACATTTGCCTTGTTTTCATTTTGGATACCCTAAAAAGCACCTCTAAACAATCTGGGCTTCGGCTATTAGGCAATAATGTCACAACCCGTGGAATTCTAAATAAATATGGCTCTGTTTGCATGTGCACTTCAATCACTTGTCATGTTTAGACTGCGACGGGCGTAAAAACACCAACACTCAGACCTACCGTATTTACTTATAAACGTTACGCCCGTTTCAAAACTTATTTGACTGAGCTTATGCAATAATGTCACAGCAGCAGAGTTGTGTTTTTTTTACTTCCTCATGCTAATATTATATTATTACGGACATAATAACGCACGCCAGCCTTGGCACTTTTCAAAATCTTTCTTTCTTTTTGTTTTATTTGAATGAACATGAGCTTTCGTATTGTTCAAAGGCCTTTTTTTTCCTTCTATCGTAAGATGACAGTACCGCAGTGTTAGTGTACGTTTGTGTAAACATAATAGGGATAAATAATCTCCTATTTGGAACCGGAACGAAGTAGCAAAAGCATCTGGGACGTAATTTTTAACATTTATTTAAAGGGACCAATTTTGACCACTCCCCCTCGACAGATCCTTTTAGCACTCACAGTGAGTGTTGTCCCACGCGGCTATGGTATTGGTGTACCAATAAACAGAACTACAAGTACCTTATGACCGCTGTAAGACGTTTGGAAACCACACAGACCCAAAGACCACAACAACATCTGGTAACAAAGGCAGAAAAGCAACAGCTGTCCACAAAACTCCACAAAGGGTGAGCCACACATTCACAACCTTAATTATCTATCTGTTTGGAAAAAAAAACACAAGTAAGCACAACTTTCTCATCATAGGAACTTAAACAACTCAACCTTCTCTCAGACCCAGCAATCTAACTAACCAGAAAAAGCCGAAACATGTATGAACCCAAGTCTTGCATCATAATCCCGATCTCACGAGAAGATATCTTGAAATTTTAAAAATATACAAACAAGACTTATAAACGAAACACGGATCACCTCGAATATTCGAGCTCATACTAAAACACGGCACGCTTTTGCCGGTGCCTTGATAGATCCAGAGAGAGGCCGAGAGAGAAATGTAACGTTTGGAAGAGAAAAAGGACACAAGACCATCACAATGAGAAGAAGCACTTGAAACACCAGTTAAAGGGGGGTAAGAAAGACAGGCGCCAAAGAAAATCAAACGAAAGGAAAAAATGAACAGTCCAGTCCTATCCTATCCTATCCCGTTACTCGAAGGTCGTAGGGGCACCACAGATGACCGTTTAACCAGCGTATTCCATCTTTCTCTGTCCTCAGCAACACTGATTGTTTCGCTCAGTGTCAAACCAGTCCATTCTCGAATGTTGTCCTCCCACCTCTTTTTCGGTCGAAAGGAAAAAATGAACAGTCCAGTCCCATCCTATCCTATCCCGTTACTCGAAGGTCGTAGGGGCACCACAGATGATCGTTTAACCAGCGTACTCCATCTTTCTCTGTCCTCAGCAACCCTGATTGTTTCGCTCAGTGTCAAAACCAGTCCATTCTCGAATGTTGTCCTCCCACCTCTTTTTTGGTCTCCCTCTTTTTCTACCTCCTTGCACTGTGCCTTGCAGGATGGGCTTTGCAAGATCTGATGATCTGGTGACGTGGCCATACCATCGGAGTTTCCGTTTATTCACCATAGTGAGCATGTCATCGTGTTGTCCAAGGGCTTGTGTGATTGTCTGTTGGACTTCGTCGTTGGTGATTTGCTGGGTATAGGAAATGCCCAGAAGTCTTCTGTAGCACCTCATCTTCATGCTTTGTATTTTTCGTGGTACAATCTATCTATCCAGATCAACAACCCATAATAAATTTCAATCATTATCTCCCCCGTGGGGGGACCGGGGGTTTCTGTATAAATAGTATCCCACACTTTGTGGAAATTTAGTGCTTTAAATTCCCACTGTCCCTATCTTTCTTTTTTGTTCTTTCTCACTCGTACTTTGTTCTATCAATCTACTGTACTATCTTCTTCTCCGCTAGACCAGTCGTCACCTACCTCTTTTCTTGAAAACTCTTCCAAAACTCCTCATTTGTGTATGAGGTCTGTTGTTGGGTCAGCGTGGGAATATTGGACGTTTACAGCCAAATGGTCACTGGGGGCTTTTTATAGTATATTGGAGTGGCGAATAGCGCAGTGGTTGGAGCACTCGCTACTGTGTCGCAAGTTAAGCACCGTCCAGTGCGGTTAGCACTTGGATTGATTGATTGATTGATTTATTGTTGCTTTAGGTCCAGCGGACTCCTCCGAGCCAAATCAGGACCGGACAACCCCCGATCCGCATAAAAGATCTGCTGAAACAACCCTAGTGGGAAAATTGAACGCCCCCCACCGGCCAGTCACTTTACAATAAAGACATCCCACGCGGGGGACGGCTGAGGGTTTACCTCAACTACGCGAACCCCCGGTTACAAAAACAAAATAGAATACAACCATCATTACAAATCATCAACGAAACATATACATATAAAATGCCTATATTGCTAAATACTAACATCATAGGAAGCCCTAGTGACCACCCAGCAGAAAGCGTCCAACACTCCCAAGCTGATCCAACAGACCTCATACACAAACAAGGAGTCTTGTCCAGGAAGAGTTTTCAAGAAAAAGGGTAGGTCATTGATCTAGCGAAGAAGAAGATAGTATAGCAGAGTGATAGGACAGAGCAGGAATGGGAAAGAGTATATGAGGAAGATAGCAACAGTGGGAATTTAAAGCACTAAATTTCCATAAAGTGGGGATACTATTTATACTGAAACCCCCGGCACTCCAACGGGGGTACTGTTGCCG
>JBAHVR010000392.1:507500-537500 GCA_036898135.1 Oncomelania hupensis | reverse complement strand
GCTGATTGAGCGGGTTGCGTGAATAAACGAATCTGAGCTACACTCATCAGTACTTCGGCATTGGGGCTGAATCCACTACTGATAGAAAATACCAACATCGAATCGAGTGTAACAGAACAGCTCAACAAAAGAATGCACGAGTTGCACGAGTTCATTATCACCGAAAACATTGTCGGGTTTAACATGATTATAGCCGAGAGAGAGAGACAGACACAGACAGATAGACAGAGGCAGACAGGCAAAGAGAAAGAGAGAGAGAAGACAGACAGACAGGGAGATAGATGGACATTAAAAATTGCACAGCAAAAGATTAAGTAGGATTGTGATCTCTAGGACTCGTATCCCGGTATGAAATAGGACGATCAACGATGAAGCCCGATGAACGGTATCTTCAACGCTGTGGAAGAGGTTTGAAAAGGAAATCAAATGTTAATTTAAACTATTTGCGGGCAAATACTACTACTACTACCACTACTACTACTACTACTACTACTACTACTACTACTACTACTACTACTACTACTACTATTACTACTACTACTACTACTACTACTACTACAACTACTACTACTACTACTACTATTACTACTACTGTAACAACAGGACCTGTTTACCCTGCACACTTTTAGTTTTTGCTTGTTTGGTCAGTAGTAAAACTTAGAAGGTTACCGTAGTCTCTAGCAGACGACAGAAGTGATCATGCGTAACACAATTGTAGCTTAATACAAGCACAGTTAGTGACATCATCGCAACCTACGATCGAGCTTCGAATTTTATAGCCACTTATATGGTTCAGCCAATGAGAACACAGCTAAGGTTAGTTAGAACCAGTTCGGGTTGGTTCAAGGAGAGAGATAGAGAGTCAGTCGAGTTTGAAAAGCTGAGGATTACACAGTACTCTCTGACAGAATCTCTCCTGAGAAGATTAGACAGCAGTATTTGTTAACTATTAGAATTCAATCAAGTAGCCACGGCCTGACATTGTCAAACAGGTAAATGAACATACTTCTGTTTCATCGTGATGAATTTATATTATTGTTGAATTATGTTTGTGGAATTTGCTATGCATAGAATTGATTTGTTAGTCCGACTTTGCGTGACCATGTGGAAGAATCCGACCACGAGGCAAGCATGACCGGTCGACGCCATGTTGTATCCCTGACGGAACAACTGGTGTTTAACCTATATGTATAATAATAATAATAATACAGGATGCTATATACGCGCCTTTCCCCAAATCAATCAGGCTCAAAGCGCGGCGATCTATACCAACATACACGCTCATACATATGTATGCTTGCAGACTAGTGGCTGTACCCGAGAATGTTTATAATATTATTATTTCTTTATGTGTATAGTTAGCCACGATTTATATTTATATATGTATAGGAAATTAGAGTGGAGATTCCAGTGGACCACAGACTTAGCAGAATGTTCGTCGCTTATGTATAGAAATGTGGAGCTATCACCGAGGGCTACTTTGGCCTTCAGTGAGACGCTCTGCACAGACCTATTATTCAGGGTTGTGCAGAATTTCGTCTCATATGTTACAGACGAGCAGGCGGTATATCGTGAGCCCAACTCAGCAAACGACAACCACCACGTCGACGCGTACAGTTGGCTGCCGAGGCATCTACAGCATTGAGCGCAGATAGCCCAACCGTCGAACCACACAGTCAAAGACTCAACGACAACACAGCGTTGAGTCTTTGACTGTGTGGTTCGACGGTTGGGCTATCTGCGTAGAAGCTACCTCAACGCAGCGCTTCAACCCCACAGTTAAGTGCAACAAGAAACTGTGCACTAAAACTCTGTATAAACAGGACCACAGTAGTCCACTCTTCAAGAACGCTGACCCTTATGGCAGAAAGTAGCCAGTGCCCGATGAAGAAAACGTAGCTGCCTAGACTATCAGCGATCGAACCATTCGCATTGACAATTTAACTTTTAAGTTAGATTCGTACTATAGAGTAGAGGAAATAAATGTGTGATTTTTACTGTTCTCAAGTGGCTGGACTACATATGATTCATAGCCGTGTGAAAGCTAGTGTGACAGTGATCTTTTACCATTTTTCTATCTATCTCTGTACCCCAGCCTAAACACAGACCGAGGTAAACAAATGAATGTATTAAGGTAATTCACAGGGTGGATCACTAGCGTTCCCCATAGAATAGACGTGAGGGTTAAAGCAGTCCATTGTGCAGAGCCCAGCAACAACAAAACACCCCGTCACAACTACTACTACTACTAATAATAATAATGTATTTTTATAGCGCAAAACCAAACTTAAAGCTCGCTCTAAGCGCTCGCACGCAAAAAAAACCCCACACATACGCTAGCAAAGATAAATAAACGCGTCAACGTGAAGTTGTTCATGGTCGATCGATTTTCAGTTTGATCGTTGATAAGCAGGCTTTAGCCTTTAAGATGAATCGCGCTCAGGATGACTAGGCTTTTCATACTAAGACCAGCAGAGGCTTACACGGTCTCCTGTAGACTACGCTGGGTATGTACGTATGCCTTCCCAATAATAATGGAAACGCGATTCCCCTGTGTTCTTTCTTGTTCATCCGCATCTGTATTCTCTGCATGGCGCGAGCTCTGTTTTTGAAATCACAGACTAAAAGGTAGGCCTATCATGTTCCAGTGCAGCCTTTGCAATGAGTATTAGAGACGCCAGCGCCCAACTTCTGGTTACAAGGTGAGGTAGATACGTGAGCGAGTGCGTGCGAGTGTGCCTATCATTTCAATGAAGAAGACGTTAATAAAACAACCCACCAACCACGTAGTATCCGGCTAACTGCGGGGAGATGTGGTCTAGGAAGTTCTCTCCGCGGGTTTCTGATCCTCGTACACCGATATACGTTTTCTCTCTCTCTCTCTCTCTCTCTCTCTCTCTCTCTCTCTCTCTCTCTCTCTCTCTCTCTCTCTCTCTCTCTCTCTCTCACACACACAATTAATTATGAGATTATAGACCAATAGCGTTTATTGAGAGCATGGCTTAAGGGTACGCATCCATGCAGTCTTGTATGTGTTGAATAAAATATATGCACACCTAGACAATGCTAGTACTATGTGTTATATACTTTTTGACTCCCATTGCTATAAAACAAAAGTATAATGCATGCCTAAAGATAAGTGTATGTGGTGTTTCTCTTTTGCCTGATTGTTAGCATGCCGTCCTTAATGTTGCATATTACATGTATGTTTTTATCATATTTATAATTGTGCTGAGTGAAAGATTTCCTTGACGACATTGTAATTTCCATTTTATGGATTATTAAAGATTATGACTTATGACTTATGACTTATCCACATAGCAATTTAAAAAAACACACACCCGGAGCGGCAGCGAATCGAGACCTCATTTAGGGTATGTATCCTTCTTTTAAATACTTAAAGCAACGCTGAGAACACTATTTACTGATAGACATATTTTATTATTGATTTATTGATTTATTGATTTATTGATTTATTTATTTATTTATTTAGTCGTTCTTGTATAGCGTTTTTCAAGCTCAAGAGCTGTTCAAGGCACTGGCCGATACAGGATCTAACTCAAGCCGCCCGAAGCGCCATCTGTTTCTGTACCCATAAAGGGTTCCTCACTCCGCTCCTTTTCACGACACATAGTGTCACAATAGGCTATTTAGACCCTGCATTACGGCTTCACGCCTTAAATAGTTCAGCGTGTTGTAGACTTTGTAAATTAAAGTCGATGCCTAGAAGACGACAGAGGTAAAGGACTGTGCTAAGCATGCGTAAGCTAACTCTCGCTAGGGTAGACAGTGACCTCATCCTGCTGACGTATAGCCACCCCTGCTAGAGTGCGCCACCGGTATCGCACGAGACTTTCGTGGGCTTTAGCTTGACCACTACGTTAGGTAGTCATACTTTGTCTGAACCTGACACGAGAAGGAGTAACGCTCTGACAGATCTCTCTAGCAAGAAGACTAGCAGGTGACGGGTGAAATTCATTCTTCGCAGTATAGCCATAGCCTGATATTGTCAAAAAGACGAACAGGCTTGTTGGTCCAATGCAGGAAACAGACCACTAAGAGTCAACCCTGACATTCGGCCTGCAGTGGAACATCGAGCACTGAGCTCCGATAGCCCAATAGTCAACAACCAAGGAGGAGACACCATCACCACACGTCAACGAATCAGCTAAGTGCAAGAAGAAACGCACTAACATTGATGTAGAAGGACTGTGTGGTAGTCCACTCTCCTGAAAACCAACATTAGGCCAACCAGAACTAATAGCCCAATGATGAGACATTAGCAAATATCAAGAACACTAGCAGCATAGACCCAATAAGGAACGAACTATTCGAAGTGAATTTGGACATTTAAGTTAATAGAGTGTTTAGAGAATTATGTATAGAGTAGAGGAAATAAATGTGTGATATTTACTGTTAACAAGTGGCTGGACTACCTATGTTTCATAGCCGTGTGAGAGCTATAGTGTGCCAGTGAATCTTTTACCATTTTTTCCCTATCTCTATAACCCTATCCGCACACAGACCGAGCTAAACATATAAATGTGTTAAGATTAGTCATAAGGTGATTAAACTAGCCGATCCCTGCAGACAAAGACGAGTGGGTAATAGCATTCCATTGTGCAGAGCCCAGTAACAATAGACCCACCGTCACACATAGATATTCCTATTCATGCTGCGTTCCTTCGCCTCTCCAATTGTGAGAGGTAACTCGGCCAGTCTCAGTTACGCAGTGCGCGAGCCTCTGACAATCAGTATAAAATTAAGCCTAAGTCCAAGTACTCCATGCCTAAGTCCTATACCCAGCACATCACCAACGACGAAGTCCGACACAAGCCATTGGACAACACGATGACCTGCTCACAGTGGTGAAAAAACGTAAACTCCGATGGTATGGCCACGTCACCAGATCATCAGGTCTTGCAAAGACCATCCTGCAAGGCACAGTGCAAGGAGGTAGAAGAAGAGGGAGACCGAAAGAGAGGTGGGAGGACAACATTCGCGAATGGACTGGTTTGACACTGAGCGAAACCATCAGGGTTGCTGAGGACAGGGAAAGATGGAGTACGCTGGTTAAACGATCATCTGTGGTGCCCCTACGACCTCCGAGTTAAGGGATAGGATAGGAGGTCATAGGAAGTCCTATCTGGTTTACGTCCTCTATCGCAGTTTTCCTCCCACTACCCTTCTACTACCACTAAGCCACGCTGTGTAAAAACCGCAACACGAGAAGAAAGGGGGAGGGGACCATCGATTAGCTAGCGGAACCCGCACACAACTGGGCCAACAATCCCTCTCCACACTCAGTAAAAAAGACAGAAACAGCGGAGCTAAACGGGGTGCGAATGGGGGAGGCCGCCAATTGTGAATTGAATGGGAGTAGATAGAGCCAATGAAGAGAGACCATGGAAGTACAAACTATACTGAAGAATCCGTGAGAGAGACATAAAGAGAAAGAGAGAGAGGGACAGAGAGAGAGAGAGAGAGAGAGAGAGAGAGAGAGAGAGAGAGGGAGGGAGAGAGAGAGAGAGAAAGAGAGAGAGAGAGAGAGAGAGAGAGAGAGAGAGAGAGAGAGAGAGAGAGATGAACGCTTTTGGAACGGGACCTTGCGAGACAAATTCAAGAGAGAAAAAAAATAGCAGGAACAAGGAAAAGAAGCACGGGGAAGACAGTAGGAAGAAGGTGAAGATTGGAAAGCAAAGGGACAGGGTGGAAATAAGGGAGGTGGAGGAGAAGCAGGAAAAAATATATAAAGAGAAAGAAAGGGAAAACCGCTTTGGAACGGGAGTGTGGTAATGGTAGAAGTAAGGCCGGTCATAGAGTGTGTGGGAGGGAGTGAGTGAGGGAATGAAAAAAAACCCAAAGAAATGGCTTAAAGGACAAACACAAGGATTACAGAGCAAGAAAGAGAGAGGACCCGTTTCACTGCATTTTATTTTAATTTAACTATTTTTTTAACCTATACAAAAATTTATATTTTAAAAAAGTGTTATTTTTTTAAAAGAATTTTATTTATTTGCATGCTTTATTTAATCTATTGAAAGACGAAAAATATGGCTGTGCTTAATTCCTTTGATGGTAATAAAAGTTTGTTGAACTTAATTGAATTGAATTTATTATTATTTTTTTATAAAGTCAACTGAAATGGAAACAACACTTTGTGCTACCTGGATAATTTATTTTCGCTGGTTATCATGTATGTGCCTTTGATTAATTGACTGTTTTTATTCCTTCAAAAACTTGTCTATTTATTATTTTTAAAAAGTACATTAATTAAACTATCACCTTCCAAGCTCTCTCTCATTTCCTTCCCCCCAAAGAAACAAAGACACTTCTTCGCGATCCCCCTGATAACCTTAAACCTTTTTTCACCTTCCTTCCATTTCTCAACTTGTTGTCCTTTGCTATGTCCTTGGTTTTGTAGGGAGAAGGGGGGTGGGATGGGTGGATGGATGGGGTGGAGTGGGAGTCGGAGTGTGGGGGTGGGGGAGGGGGAGATAAATCTTTTTCCAGCTATACAAAGAAAAACTTGTATCGTCTTCAACCCTAGTGCCTGATACTTTCCTTTTCCTGTCCACCCCTTTCTTCCCCTTATACGCGCGCTCACAGATTCACCCACACATACAAACACACCCACACACACACACACACACTTACACTCACATTCACTTTGTTGTGGGCCTTGTGGCCTGACAAATATCAACAAATTGTAGCAATTGTATATATATAAAGTACAAAAACATGAAAAACCCTTCTTCGTTTTCTTTAGACTTTAACCTTATTCCTTCTTCTTTACCGCCATCCTTCGCTTCTTAGTAAAATAACATGTCCTTATTTTGCCTAGGACTGAAACCAACAACAACGCCAAAAAAAAAAAACACCCACAAACAACACCAGTGCAATATATTGTCGGAATATTCCTATCAAGGTAAGTTAACTAAATATATTTTTTTTTCTCTTTAGTATCTGAGTCATGAATGTCATACTGTAAACCATTAGTTCTGTTTTTTCCCCCCTCAGCTCCTATTACCCTTTATCCCGTAGCTATCTTTTTTTTTCTTCTGCCCTGCCCCTGCTTCTCCGCCACACTTCAGCCCGTCCGTTCTCTCCTCTTTCCCTCGTGCAGCGGGGCATGTTTACGGACGGCGGGCCGGTGGGCGAGTGGCGACAGTGAGTCTGGCGCACACCTGGCAGTCGCCCCTTATCGCTTGAACGAGCGCGCCGCCATTCCTTCACAGCTAGGCGGCCACTAGGCTAAAGATATAACCTGCTGCACTCACTCTTCGTGTTGCCTTGCCGCGATGACTGTGCTACACACTTCTCTCGATGTCTCTCTCAAGTTAAGTGGGTTGTTTCGTAAATGTTTTGCACTGACACACTTTTCTCTCAATCCAATAGGATGTTTTAAGTTATACACTTACAACTGCTGCCATGACAAGGTTGAAGCCAATTTGGAAAGACAGGACCGTCAGTCTACACTCCAAGGTAAGACTGCTGCGCTCCCTTGTCATCTCCATCCTCCTATATGCTTACGAAACATGGACCCTCACAGCAGACCTACAACGAAGAATACAAAGCATGGAGATGAGGTGCTACAGAAGACTTCTGGGCATTTCCTATACTCACCACATCAACAACGACGAAGTCCGACAGATCATCACACAAACCATTGGACAACACGATGACACGCTCACAGTGGTAAAGAAACGGAAATTCCTATGGTATGGCCATGTCACCACACCATCCTGCAAGGCACGGTGCAATGAAGCAGAAGAAGAGGGAGACAGAGAAAGAGGTGGGAGGACTACATTCGAGAATGGACTGGCTTGACACTGAGCGAAGCCATGATGGTTGCTGAGGACAGAGAAAGATGGAGTAGTCTACCTGGTTAAACGATCATCTGTGGTGCCCCAACGACTTTTGAGTTACGGAATATGATAAAATAGGATAGGATAGGACACTAACGAAAACTAAGAAGAGGACGTTTTGGATAAACGTAATTGTAATAGCCGCTTGCATCTTGGGATTTGGCATAGATGGGGAACATGCAGCTGGGATCTGGCACAGACGCAATGGTGGGATTAACTTGAAACATTCACTGGATGTTATGCTTGCAGGTTATGTTCTAGTGTTTTGCTCCTATTTGGGTGTTATTCAGGAAGATCAGCCGCAAGGACCAGACTACAGAAAAGTGGAAACGTGCTGAAACCTTACCCGGCTAGGAACCGTTGCTTTGAAGCTGTCAAAAGGATTTATTTGAACTGATGTCATTAGGAAAAAGCGCTATATAAATACCCTTGTTATTATTGATATTATTATTATTATTATTATTATTATTATTATTATTATTATTATTATTATTATTATTATTATTATTATTATTATTATAGACATGATAGCCTTGCGAAATTAAGGGTTGCTCTTGATAGCCCTCACGGCCGTGATCGTTCGAGAAAAACCCTGGTCATATAACATCGAAGGAGCTTCCCTTAAAAATGGCAGATACAGTAACTTGATCATGCCATGTACAGAGCAGAGTGCAGAAGGATCTCTGTCCATTATCATACTATCTCTCCCACTACTTTACAAAACAATACACTGCCTTCTGCACGAGTCCTTTCTCAAAGGAAAACCACAGTTTATTGCATCACGCCAAATCAAATGCCGAGCAGTTTGAAGAATAAGAGCCAGAAGGTCAAGAACAACAACACAAAAATTAGGAAACCTTGTTTCAAAAAAGAAAGAAGAAATGGTTTAGGACAAAGGTAGTGTTACAAAGAAGGAAGAGTTACAGATTTGAAATCATTCTTCGAGAGTAAAGTATCATATATATTTTATAAATTGATGTATGTAAATCATAGGTAGTTCTATTCCATCTATCCTATTGTTACGTTGAAACGCGAATGGTGCGTATGAAATGCGCACGATGTTATGTGTGAAGCGCGTGCAATGGTAGGCTTGTGTGTGACGCGCGCGATAGATCTGTTCGTTTTATTTTGCAACGCATGCAGTAATAGAGTGTATTTATCTTTGATCTGATTTTGCGTTGGTTTTAGTAGAAGCTTTGTGTAACGTTAGTGTTTTTAGTTGGTCGATATTGTTTGAGAATTTTCGGGAATTAGTTGTTTACTATCGATCGAAGCGTGTGGATTGTTCTGTTCGTTACCATGGAAGCTTCCATTCCAAATGGGGTTGTATGACGTGAGTCACGTGATGATGAAATTAATTTTGATTGGTTGGGGTGTTTTATGTAGGATTATTCTCGTTTGTTCCCGTGTATGTAGAGATTATATAAGCGCCGCACTGTTAAAAAAGTTGAGAGTTGTTGATAGTGATTTGGGAAGTAAATTTGAGAGTGGAAAGACGATTGAGCGATTGTATGCAGTTGTTGATGTGTGCTGAATAAAAAGTGGAAAACTTCATACGTCGACTTTGTGACTTGTATGCTGCTTGAGCGGGTTGCGTGAATAAACGAATCTGAGTTACACAACTATCAGGAATTCAAGCATCGGGGCTGAATCAGATACTGATAGAAAACACCAACATCAAACAGTGTAACATTTTGGGGGTCAAGCCGCGATTCACGCCATAGCCAAGGGTTCAACTGCTACAACAAGCGAGTCAACGTTACGAGAGGCAGTCATCGAGGGTAGCCGCCAACGAGTTGCGTCGAGAGGGGCCAACATACTGGGACTACATCCGATAGGTTCGGGTTGACTGCAAGGGCGTGTAGTCGCTGAAGAGTTGCTTCGTGAGCGAACAACAGATCGGGACTACGTGGCTGCCGTAAGACTACGTCGAGGGACAGTCTCGGAGCTACATCGCCAGTGTTACAGAGAGCGGCGAGCGGACGTCGCGTCTACTTCAGCACAGGAGCGTATACATCAACACCAGCGTGGTGCAGCGTCGCATACGACGAGGACAGCGGGGCCTGCGTCAGCGAAGGCGACTAGTGACAAGCATCAGCGCTACTGCAGAAAGCGTGCTGTTCTAGAACAGTCTAGAAGGGTGCAGCACAGAAAAGAACTTTCTAGAAAAGAACTTTCCAGAAGCATCAAGATGGCTGACTTCTGGCAGAAAGGGATTCAACTGAATCTAAAAGGGAAACAGTTGACGGAGTACGTCAAGTCCCAGGAGAGAATACAAGAACGAGAATTGGAAGAGCAGCGTCGCCGTGAAGAAAGAGAATTAGAACTGAAGCGTCTGGAAAGTGAAGAGCAGCGACGGCGTGAAGAAAGAGAAGAGCAGCGGCAAGAAAGAGAAGCTGAGCGTCAATACCAACTAGAGTTGGCGCGTATCCAGCAACAGCAGCATGCGCCACAAGTTATCAGTGACTTCAAGGCTCCAAAATTGCCAGTGTTCGTCGACGAAAAGGACCAGATCGACAGCTATCTAGCGAGGTTTGAAAGGTTCGCCGAAAGCGCTAAATGGCAACGTCAAGACTGGGCGATCATACTCAGCGCACTACTGACGGGGAAGGCGCTCGATGTCTACAGTAGACTGTCGAATAATGACGCCAAAGACTACGACGTTTTGAAAGCGGCCCTATTGCAGTGCTACAACTTTACAGAAAAGGGCTACCGTCAACGCTTTCGTGAATGCCGGCCTTTGTCAGACGAGACACCAAAGCAATTTGTGGAGCGCCTGTCATCATACCTACACAAGTGGGTGGAATTATCAGGCAAAGGGAAGACTTACGAGAGTCTCCATGAGCTGATCGTGAGGGAACAATTACTCAACGCCTGCCCTAAGGACCTCGCGATCCACTTGGAAATACAAAAGTTGCAGACGCTAAAAGACGTTGCTGAGGCTGCTGAAAGATATCTCATCGCTCATGAGAAAACGTTGGGGCCACCCAGCGCGACGAAACACTTTCAGAAGACGGCAAGACATGGGAACCAGATCCAGGGGAGCCAGACGAGCCAGAGACACACTGACTCCACGCCTCCTCCCAGGGAAGGGCATTCAAGAGGCTGTTTCACCTGCAACGCTACAGACCACAGAGCGGCTAACTGTCCTCAAAACAAAAGTAGCGGACAGTACGGACAATGCAGCGGCGGGCAACCGACAGAGACGTTTCTCCAATCGACGGCAAAACAGTAGATCTGACCATCAAGTGTGCGGCGGGAGCGTCATTCTTCCGAGTGAGACCAAGCGCACAGCTACTCCTGCGGACGTGCAAGAGTGCATGACCAATGGCCAACTTCTCCTTGCCAACGGAAAATCCATCCCCGTCGTCGCCAGCGCAGCTGTGACCGTCCAGAACATGCCTGTTTCAAAGGGACGCGTCGGAAATCATGAAGTGACTGTTCTAAGAGACTCTGGCTGCAGTGGGGTCATCGTCAGAGAAGACCTAATCGCTAAAGAACAATTCACTGGCGATTCTAAATGGACACTTATGGCCGACAGCAAATGTGTGAAAGCGCCAGTTGCAAAAATTCAAGTCAGCACACCTTTCTACATAGGCGAAGTCGAAGCGGTTTGCCTGAAGAAGCCGCTGTATGATTTGATGATTGGGAATATCGACGGCGCGAGACGACCCGACGACCCCGATCCAGAATGGAGTCCTGCCTCAACCCAACACGTCGAAGTTGTGGAGGAGGATCCATTGCCGTTTCCCGATGGAGACCTTACAGAGCTGCTACGGGACAATGTGGTTACTCCGGCTCAGCCCTGCCGACCAGAGATCGTCGGTGCTGTTACTACCAGGGCCCAGGCCAAGAGAGACAAGACGTCTACGCCACTGAAGGTCGCCGACAACTCTAAAGCTGCCATCGTGGACAGAGATAAGCTGATCCAGCTCCAGGAAGATGATAGTACTTTAAACAAGTACAGGAACCGCCAAGACCACGTGACCAAAGGCAGTGGTACGGTCTACTTTGAGGTGAAGGCCAAGATCCTGTATCGAATCTTCCAGCACCCGAGGGTCAACGGAGGGAAACCACTTCGTCAAGTATTGGTACCGTTACCCCTAAGGCGCCAGGTGATGGAAGTAGCGCATGACTCAATCATGGGAGGTCACCTAGGCATCAAGAAGACGTCAGACAGAATACAGGCGGTGTTCTACTGGCCAGGACTTCATGCGGACGTCAGCCGTTTCTGCCGATCATGTGACATTTGCCAGAAGACCATACCTCGAGGAAGGGTCCCGAAAGTGCCAATGCAGAGAATGCCTTTGATCGACCGACCTTTCATGAGGGTGGCCTTAGACTTAATCGTCGAAATAAGACCTCCGAGTGAAGAAGGTCATCGATGGGTACTGACTTTAGTGGACTATGCAACTCGGTACCCAGAAGCAGTGCCGCTGAAGAAGATTGACACTGAAACTGTGGCAGAGGCGCTAGTGGACATGTTCAGCAGACTTGGAGTGCCTGAAGAGATCCTGACAGACCTCGGGACGCAGTTCGTCTCTGACTGCATGAAGGAGGTCAACAGACTGCTGAGCATCCGGCATTTAACTACGACACCCTACCATCCAATGTGCAACCGGCTTGTCGAAAAGTTCAATGCTACGCTGAAGTCCACCCTGAAGAAACTGTGCAGCGAGCAGCCCAGACAATGGCATCGCTACATCAACGCCTTACTTTTCGCCTACAGAGAAGTACCGCAGGAGTCCACCGGCTTTTCTCCGTTCGAGTTGCTATACGGAAGAACCATCAGAGGGCCGATGCACATCCTGAAAGAACTGTGGACGAAGGAAGTGGACACCCCAGAGGTGAAGAACAGTTACCAGTACGTGTTTGAGCTACGGGAGAAGCTGGAGCAGACTCTCGAGTTAGCCAGAGAAAACCTGAAGAAGTCCCAGGACTGTGGAAAGCACTACTATGACCGTAGGGCTGTGAACAGGAAGTTCAAACCTGGCAACAAAGTGCTGGTGCTGCTACCTACCGATCATAATAAGTTGCTGATGCAGTGGAAAGGCCCGTACGAAGTGGAGACCGTGGTGGGGATCAACGACTATAAGGTGAAGGTCGGCCCGCATTCCAAGATATACCACGCCAACCTCCTTAAGCTGTACGTGGAAAGGCCATCAGAGACTGTGCATGCAGCAACAGCAGCTGAGATCGATAACAGCTTTGACAGCGAGGAACTGTTGGAACTTGGAGACTTCCACAGCAAAGAAGGCATCGATGATGTTAAGCTAGGACCAGGCTTGACGGAAGGTCAAAAGTTGGAGCTCAAGGACCTTATGGGCGAATTTCCCCATAACTTCAATGATGTCCCAGGCTCTACGACTTTGGTCGAACATGAAATCCACACCCAGACCTGGAAGGAGCATCTGCAGACCTTGAGGGAGCTGTTCCACCGTCCCGCAGAAGCCAACCTGACCGTGAGACCCAGCGAATGCATTCTGGGAGCTGACAACGTCGACTTCGTCGGACGTTCGATGGAAGAAGGAGACAACGGAGGATGCACTGACTCCAGGAAAACCCATGTGATCGTCGTCTTTGACCCTGGGCCGATGACAACCGCAACTGACGAAGGCGTCGTTTCCTTGCGGATGAAAACCATTGACTCTGTGTGAATGAACTGAGAACGTTGATAGTGTTCAGACAGTCTGAAATAAGTTTTAATTCTGAACTTTGTTTGTGCATTACGTTTCAACGTTGTTGAAAGAAATTGGGTAAATTTCTTCTTGAGTGGGGGGTTATGTTACGTTGAAACGCGAATGGTGCGTATGAAATGCGCACGATGTTATGTGTGAAGCGCGTGCAATGGTAGGCTTGTGTGTGACGCGCGCGATAGATCTGTTCGTTTTATTTTGCAACGCATGCAGTAATAGAGTGTATTTATCTTTGATCTGATTTTGCGTTGGTTTTAGTAGAAGCTTTGTGTAACGTTAGTGTTTTTAGTTGGTCGATATTGTTTGAGAATTTTCGGGAATTAGTTGTTTACTATCGATCGAAGCGTGTGGATTGTTCTGTTCGTTACCATGGAAGCTTCCATTCCAAATGGGGTTGTATGACGTGAGTCACGTGATGATGAAATTAATTTTGATTGGTTGTGGTGTTTTATGCAGGATTATTCTCGTTTGTTCCCGTGTATGTAGAGACTATATAAGCGCCGCACTGTTAAAAAAGTTGAGAGTTGTTGATAGTGATTTGGGAAGTAAATTTGAGAGTGGAAAGACGATTGAGCGATTGTATGCAGTTGTTGATGTGTGCTGAATAAAAAGTGGAAAACTTCATACGTCGACTTTGTGACTTGTATGCTGCTTGAGCGGGTTGCGTGAATAAACGAATCTGAGTTACACAACTATCAGGAATTCAAGCATCGGGGCTGAATCAGATACTGATAGAAAACACCAACATCAAACTGAGTGTAACACCTATCCTATCCTATCCTTTACTATCCTATCCTATCCTATCCTATCCTTCCTCCTCCGTAACTCGAAGGTCGTTGGGCCACCCATATATGAGCGTTAACCAGCGTACTCCATCTTTCTCTGTCCTCAGCAACCCTCATGACTTCGCTCAGAGTCAAGCCAGTTTATTCTCGAATGTTGTCTTCCAACCTCTTTTACTGTCTCCCTCTTCTTCTGTCTCTTTGCACCGTGTCTTGCAGGATGGTCTTTGCAAGGTCTGATGCTCTGGTGACGTGGCCATACAATCAGAGTTTTCGGTTCTTCACCACTGTGAGCATGTCATCGTGTTGTCCAATGGCTTGTGTGATGGTCTGTCGGACTTCGTTGTTGGTGATGTGCTGAGTATAGGAAATGCCCAGAAGGCTTCTGTAGCATCTCATCTCCATGCTTTGTATTCTTTGTTATAGATCTGCTGTGAGGGTCCATGTTTCGCAAGCGTAAAGAAAGATGGAGAAGCGTACAGGAAGATGGAGATGACAAGGGAGCGCAGCAGCCTTACCTTGGAATGTAGACTGATAGTCCTGTCTTTCCAAATGGGATTCAACCTATTCCACCACGGGACGCAAGTCCCCAGCTTCGCACAGTCACCGCCCCAACTCTAACCTCAACACTTCAGCGTGTTGAAGTAGGGGTTTTGGGGGGGCAGGTCGTTGGAGTAATCTTGGTGGGCTTTGCTTTTTGCTCGTTGAGGCTGAAGTGGTACTTATTACCTTGAGTCTTGCTTTCTTAGCACAACCGGAAAGAAGCAGACGAAAAGGAAAGAAGATGAACGCAAAATCGGAAGACGAAATTTCGTAGGACCTGTTTCTTTTAAATTCGTTCAGACTAATAAGTGTGTAGAGGTAAAGTTATTTATTTTTTGCATTTCATCATAATAAAATTCAATGTGCACATTCTAGAAAAGGCAGGAAACTCGTTCAAACTATTATAATTCCTTTCTTTTCTACACAAAGTTTTTCTAAGGAACCACGCAAAAAATAATATTTAAAATGCACACGCACACACACACAACACACACACATAGCATACATCGAAACAAATATTTAAAAAAAAACACACATTTTAAATGTCATGAATAACATTTAGGCTAGGTCTGTCATCCAAAATCCAAATGAAATTGTAGATTCCAAATTGTGTGTTCAGTTTGACATACTAATCAGCAAAAACCCGCTTTCCACTTGGGGCCCATCCCTGGATATGAAACTTTGTTCAGTTAGTTTCTCGTCACTGTGTGGCAACACGCTGCGGTAATCCAGGGGGCATGCATCTTATTGCGTGTAGGTCCAAGGTATAAAGCATAGTCCCACTGCTGTACTATGTCGGTGGTGTTTGGCAATTGAGAAACGCTCCAATGATTCAGGATTTCTTCCTTTCTTTATTTCGCTATTCTCTCTCTCTCTCTCACTCTCTCTCTCTCTCTTTCTCTCTCTCTCTCTCTCTCTCTCTCTCTCTCTCTCTCTGTATGTGTGTGTGTGTCAACATAAAAATTTTAATCAAGAAAACAAGTAAAGCAATACATAGAATACCTAAATGGCACACGAAAGAAAGCTTAAATAAGCTCTATACCTTGAAAATAAATAATTTTTAAGCGTCTCTCGTTTTTCCATTAATGGATTTATTGAATGATTGATTGATTGTAGTCATTAGTGTTCTCCCCTGGTCTAAGCTTCGATTCTGGCTTGCTCACATTGCGTCACTTTCTGTTCTTGTTCAATTTACGGTGCTCAGGCATCCTCTCCACTTCCGTTTCTCCTCAACGGCATGGCAAAGGACACGGTGAGTTTGTCAAGAGTACAAGCGACGGATCATTGAAGCAAAGATACTTTAATGGCAGAAATGCATCCCAAACAAGAAATCAACAATTTGATTTGAATGAAATGCAGCTTTGGCGACAGCCTTATTCTCTGCACTTGATGATAGCAACAATGAACCAATTGGAGACAAAACAATGTTTAGACCACAGGAAGTAGTTTGTCTCACCTAACAAAGTAGGACCGGAGTTAAATGATATCATCTTGAAAATAATCCTTATTATATAGATGCAGTCCTCCGGAACATACTTCTGTGAGTGTTTAGATGGGAGCTTTTCCCAAAACGACCTTTCGAGACGAAGTATTTTGTTTCCAGATCTTCACACAAATCTCAGTTTGCACGCAGTGGCGTCCGGTGGTCGGGAGAGAGATTTGGTGACAAGTTTCCCACCCTCTCTCTGCCATTCTGGCCCAGACAGTCCGGCGCTAGTAAGTGCCCCTTTGGGTCGTCGCACTGTTAATCCGCACCCACCCATCCAAGCCTCTCAATCCGCCCTCCCCTAACATCCTTCCCCCTAACCCCCTCTCTCTCTACTCTCTTTCTTACCTTCAAATCGCCCTGAAATAATTATGCATACCTTCTCTCTGTCTGTCTGTCTGTTTGTCTCTCTCTCTCCTCTCTTTCTTACCTTCAGATCACCCTAAAATAATTATGCACACCTTCTCTCTCTCTCTCTCTCTCTCTCTCTCTCTCTCTCTCTCTCTCTCTCTCTCTCTCTCTCTCTCTCTCTCTCTCTCTCTCCAAAGGACCTAATGCTATTATCCTATTAAAGGTTTCGACTTCGACTTCTCTCTCTCTCTCTCTCTCTCTCTCTCTCTCTCTCTCTCTCTCTCTCTCTCTCTCTCTCTCTCTCTCCAAAGAACCTAATGCTATTATCCTATTAAAGGTTTCGACTTCGACTTCTCTCTCTCTCTCTCTCTCTCTCTCTCTCTCTCTCTCTCTCTCTCTCTCTCTTCTCTTTTCTTTCTTACCTTCAGATCGCCCTGAAATAATTATGCACACCTTCTCTCTCTCTCTCCTTCTCTCTCTTCTCTTCTCTTTCTTACCTTCAGATCGCCCTGAAATAATTATGCATACCTTCTATCTCTCTCTCTCTCTCTCTCTCTCTCTCTCTCTTTCTCTCTCTCTCTCTCTCTTTATCTTCCCCTTCAGCCCACACTATTTTTTTTTAATTAACAGTAAATGTAAATTTCCGAAAATCTCAATCGTCGGCAAGTTTGAGTGTTTCAACATGAATTTATGACATACGATATAAGAAAATGTTATGCGTCTCCACCTTCAAAACTAATTACATTGGAAAAGAGACTAGAACAATGTTGAATTTTGTAGCCAAGCATGATTAATCTTGCTATGACTACTTCTGTTGGGAAATCCAGGTAAAACTATCTGGAAGAACTTGGTATGTAACACCGTGTTTGAAATCTTAACTGTCTTGTTTCCCACGACTCTGTTTGGGAAATCCAAGTAAAGAATATCAATATCCGTAAGAACTATGAATTTATTTAGGTTTCCCAACGTCAGCTGTCGGATCTATTCATTTAAACCTTGTTTTTTTTTTTTTTAAGAATATAATTCAGAACACAAGATTTATTTTCAGTTGTGCCATATGTTTTTGCCGTGGAAAATATGACGTCATTAAATTTGCATTGTTTCCAGATGAAACATAATTGGTTTATTTTAATTTTATTATATATATATATATATATATATATATATATATATATATATATATATATATATATATATATATATATATATATATATATATATATATATATATAATTTTCCAAAGAACCACTATTAAATGTATTTTTTCGAATAAATGATTACATCTCTCATCAAGGGCAAATTAAGACAATTTACAAAAATAATTTAGACATACTTTTCATTTAAACACAACACGGAGTTTAGGACATTAATAAGACTTTAGCAAAATAATGACAAAACATTTCCTGAGATTTTTTAAACACTACACGGTAAAGAAGAAGCAGAAAAGATCGATAAAAATAAGTAGAGAAGCAGCAGTCAAAATAATAACCACAAATACAATATTAGCAACCCCATAATAATAATAATAATAATAATAATAATAATAATAATAATAATAATAATAATAATAATAATAATAAATTAATAATAATAATAATGTCAGTGTCATTTTCTCTGTTTCTGTTTGTCAGTTTAAAAATAAAATGTCAAAAATAATTTGGATTGTAATTGCAGCATTGTTATAAAATGTCAAGCTCAGTTTGTGAATGAAATAATTACTCTGCCTCCATTCTAATTTCTATGTGTTACGAGCAATTGCTTTGGATTATAAGTCCAGTTTGTAATAAGCAAAACACTGGATTAGAAGTCCAGTTTGTAATAAGCAAACACTGGATTAGAAGTCCAGTTTGTAATAAGCAAACACTGGATTAGAAGTCCAGTTTGTAATAAGCAAAACACTGGATTAAAAGTCCAGTTTGTAATAAGCAAAGCACTGGATTAAAAGTCCAGTTTGTAATAAGCAAAGCACTGGATTGAAAGTCCAGTTTGTAATAAGCAAAGCACTTGATTAAAAGCCCAGTTTGTAATAAGCAAAACACTGGATTAGAAGTCCAGTTTGTTACACATTAGTTACAAAGGATTATAAGTCCAGTTTGTCTTGAAGCATCACAAAGTGGACTGTAATTTCAGCTAATGGATTGTAGACATAATTTATCCAGTATTACCTGCATTGTTATTTCAGTTTGTTACATATTTCTCCTACAGTGAGATGATAACAAAGAGGAACGTAATCTTTAGGTACAAATGTTTCACCTTGAGTAAAGGTAAATTAATATTTTCACCTAACCCAGGTTAAATTTATAATGTCTGTCTTAATTGATGATAAAAATCTAGTGATAAAAAGTATTCTGCACCGGAAAAATAAGGTGTAATTTTATATAATATAATATAATTTAAATTAATTCAAGTTATATTAAAGTCATTGTAATTATTGATCTATCGAGTTTTTATCTATCTATTTAAATCAATTAATTTATTCATTGAATTTAATTTTATTTAAAGGTTCGGTGGCGTTGGAGCAGAAGATGCTTGTTACTTTTGTTTTTATGTTCGAGTTTTAATATATTATTATTATTATTATTATTATTATTATTATTATTATTATTATTATTATTATTATTATTATTATTATTATTATTATTATTATTATTCATGCATAACATTTGCAAAGCGCATATCATAAACATAAGCTCAATGCATGATAATAAAAAAAAGATTAAACAAAAAGAAAGTACATAAATGATACTACAACATCTTGGTAAAAATCTAATTAAAAATTTCATTGTTTCTTAATATCGAAACTTTGGGCAGCTCCAGATAGTCTCTTGTATCCACTTGACAAAATAACTGATACCGACACGCGTGGCTGCACACACTCGGGTGCCGCTGACTTAAATCGGGGTACTGTCCACACTGATTAGGCCAACCAAGCCTGAAGGCACCTGCCATGAAACAGTTTGAAGATCAAACTGCCGCTTTTGATCACTTCCCATGTGAGCGGCGTTTCCTGAAGACATGTGTCTGTTGTGTCCAGCAAATCTAGTAAAATCGCAGCATTATATGAAATGTACCCAGTAGAATGAAAAAAGAAAGCTACGTTTTTGTTTACTTGTAGCTAGAGTGTTGTAATTTCAAATTCAGAATAAAATCTATATTCGTTTATTTTCACATGTAAATGTACAGTACTATAGAAATTTGCCTTTGTCTTGCTCTCATTCTTTACTGTAACCACAGATAATACTGTGGAAGTTCAGTTTAGTGGAATGTTTCTAGTATTTACCACTACTAATAATTTATTTTATTATTAAGCGCAATTCCAAACTGTAAAAGCCTGCTTAAAGCGCTCATCTGGTTTTGCTTTGTACTGCCAGTAAAAAAATGTTGCAAAAGAGTGTTGTTGTTTGTTTTTTTAATTTTATATTATTATTTTTTCATAACACTTAATATTGATAAGCTGCTGATTTGTTCGTTTTGTCATTCTTTTTGGCAGAAAACGACATCACATTATCCAGAGTTGGTAACTCATGTTGTTTGTGATAAGAGGTGATTGGGCAGCGAACACCTGTTGAACAAAACCTTGTCCGATGTAGCTAATGATTATCATGAAGAATAAAACCTGCAGATCTACCTGAAAAAAAGTTATGGTGGGGTGAAATGGTCCGAATAATGTAAAATGTTTATGAAAGCAATGAAGATAGGTGAATTGTTGGCTTGCAGGATGCATGCAGTATAGTTAGCAGTGTTTATCGTGCCCGTTGTCGTGTTCCGTTAGCGTTCTGTGATCAATCAAACACCTGTTCCTTGCAAAGTACGCCTGTTGATCATAATATTTTGCGGGTTCGTTCAAGACACGAATAATTCTTTGGCGTGTGCATCAAGCAGTACTTTACGGAACGTAGGTATTAGTTTCTGCTGATGTGTCGTAATACTAATATTATACTATACTAATACTACTATTTGTCTGGAAAACATCAGTTTAAAAAAATTAACACGAGCGTTTCACCTTCAATTATGTCATGACACGCTGATTGGATACTTACATCATCTCCTGCCATGTAGTTGGCCCCGATTCAGAGACTGAACAAATTGTACAGGCACATGCAAAGAGATTTTTGAAGCCTAGATTTATTAGTTCAATTACACTCGTATCAGCATAATCATTCATATGATGATGTAGGAAGTTGGACGAATTGCCACCAATCTGTTTCTGTTAAGGAATTAAATACGAAGATCATGGATTAATTGACAATTCCTCACCAGCACTGATTATATATTCCCAAGTATTAATTATAAACGTTATTTGTTATGTGTGTGTGGGTGTGGGTGGGTGGGTGGGTGGGTGGGTGGGTGGGTGGGTGGGTGTGTGCTTGTGTGTGTGTTTAAGACTCCAAATAGTATTGCATTACACAGGTTGGCGACACATGTGAGAAAGCAATTTTAAGACTAACGAAAGTTGAAACGCTTGTCAGCTTCAATCAATTATAGTGTGCAAAGCGTACAGCGATTGTTTGTAACATGCGGCAGTATTCTTAATCTCTTTAATGTGTGGGCTAAATGTCGTTGCAAATACGTAATACAGCAGATTGATTATTAATGCATTCTGACTGATTATCGCAGATTCGCGGTGTAGAGAAATGATTATTTTCTCTGTTCTTGGCGCCCAGACAGCATGTTCCTTCTTCTTTTTCTTGGCATCTGAGAGAACAGAAAAAAATTCTTGCGAGAATTAATACTTGAATACAGCCTTTTTCTTCACTATTTTCCTGAAATGCGTGTTGCATTATGCCGGATCGCTGGATGCGCTCCAAAGTAAATATACTTGACATAATTATTCAGATACGCATCTAACCTTGGATGGTCCGATCCAAACATTTTAATGAAATGGTTGAACACTGTCATCCAGATCACGACTAAACGGACAGACGTTGCTAAAATTACTTGGTGCTATTACACTCTAGTGAAAGTCTGTTAAACACAGCACCCTCAGTACAGCGACACGCAGGGCTCGGAAGAACAGGACCTACCAAGCTATTCTAAATGTTCCCTTTGTCTTATTAAAAGGGAACCAGGGCAGAGGTGTGTATGGGAAGAAGAAGCAACAGAATACTAGAATGCACCAGCTGAACTTCGACTTTTAATAGAAACGAATCATTGAAAACGAGTCAAAACCAATTTGTGTTCCTAAACGTGCAGGTCAATTGAATGGTCCGCCATCGTTTGACCATGCCAGTTAAATGTTTTTTTTCAGTTCTTACTGTTTTTTAAGGGCACATTCAGACAATTTCACCGATACCGCATGCAGCAACAGAAGACAGATCTTTGTCAGTAAAATCCCTTCTGGGTCGACGTGTTTACCCAAGAAATTCATCGACCCAAAAGAAATCAAACAAAGTTTTAACTGGATATTTCGATCAAGTGTCGGGTGCAAATTTGGCTTAACGGCAAAAGTCAGCGGAGCAAAGCGGGTTGTTTCAAGAAATAATGAGATTTTAATGCGATGTTTCAGTCTTTTTCAAAACCGTGTTGTGGTCGAAGTACGCCATCCTGAGTTCAAGTTTGATAACATTATGAGAAAGTTTATACATCGTCTTAGACTCTGACACTGAGGCCCAGTCACCTCCCGAGGTTTTTTTTAAACAAAGGCCAGCATATTGGTTAGTGCTGCCGAATTATAACAACCGAATCAGGTTTGTTATTCTTTTGTCCATTGTCCTTGAAAGTGTTCATGTCAATGACGAATCCCAGAATTTTTCTTCAGTCTAAATTGCCAGAAGTCTGTTATCATCCTGTATGTATGTATGTATCAGTTTATAGTCCCCTCTCTTCCCGATAAGGATTTTCAGAGAGGAGACTTTAAAATAGTATGTTGTATGTCCTGTTTCTCTTATTCTTACTGTTGCTATGTTATTAATCTGTTTCTGTAGTCCAGTCCGCGATTTGATATTATTGTTGTTAGCTGTTATGAAATCGCTAAAAGTGTCAATGACGTATAATTTGGTTACAATGTTCCAGTCAACTTTGCGTAACATTTTAGTTTGTTAGCCCTTACCTGTCATTGTCTTCGGATTTAAGCTTACTATTACGAATCCACGAGTTTGTGATCTTGGTGTAATAGGTCACGATATGCTCTTCAAAACAAATAATACATTTTCAGATTGTTCGGTCCCTTCCGTTTCTTTGAATCGTAAGAAATCTACTTAGTGTCAATGCTCAAAGGTCAAGTTGGCTATTGTTATTCTATCCGGCGTTGCCGATGGGATATTGATGTCTTTACAGTTTATTTTGTCATTTATGTTGATTCCCCTTATTGTGTTAATAAGGAATTCCAAAGTTGTTTTTTTTTTCTTCAAATCTTTGACACTGCATTGCAATCAAAGCCGACTTACCACTGTGCGGCATTCTGAGTGCTGCGTTAGTAAAAGCTTGTGCCTTAGCTCTATGCTAACTACATTGCATGGGTCGAAATGAAATCCAGGAAGATTTCTGTCACTTTATTTGGATCTAATCGCGCGGCAGTCGCCATAATCAAAGTCGTGGCTTTAACATCAACTTGTCCTTGGAAAGCAAAGGACTTCAAAAGCGCCATCCTGCCTTGTTGCAATAGACAAAGTCTTAGTATCATAGTTGATACCGATCTACTTTTCGAAATCCAAATGTTTCTTTTCCCAAAAGTCTTACAATGGGCCATTTTGTGACAGTGGTCAAGGGATGAAAGTGATAGCGCTCTAGCTTAAACTAAGTTACCGTTCCAAATCCAAATGTTTTTCTTCTTCAAGGTGGTCAAAGTCTTATCGCGATAGGTTGAGCCCCTGTCCCAAATCCAACTTTTGTGGGTCTGAGTGTCTTTCAACAAGGCCATGGGAAAGTCACAGTGGTCAAACCTTTAGACTTTGGTCAAGTGATGGCGTCATAGTTGACTGATTTATGGCGCGGCGTTACGGCATTAATTCCTGGTCAATGGACACGTGCAGTGTGGTGGTTCGCGGTGGTCAGTATTTTAATGTCCACCTAAATCACCTCAGATCGCCAGCAGCTACTGCCCTCGCACCGTCCCTTCTCCTTCGCCTTCTTGACACAAGGTCTCCATTTCACCTTGTCTTGATATTTAAAAAAAAAAGTGACTTAAACTTGGGACAGCAGTTTGTAAACCCACCTAAGTCATTTAACATGCTCACCTCCCCAAAAAATATTGCTTTTTGCTTCATTTTTAAAATCGGCGCTTGAAGAGGTTAATCTTGAGGTTTCAGACAATTTTGTCTTCTATAAAGACTTGCTAATGTTATCTACAATTTCATCTTGCCTCTTGATACAGTGTAGCGTACCCCTACCTACCTTTACTTTGTAGAACATGATCGTGGTATGGTTTTTGGCATCTACAGAAATCAATATAATGTGATCCTCACTGCCATCCATTTCACACACATTAGGCAGAATATGTGCAGAGAAGACCAAATTGATAACCAACAACACCAATGGCATCAACACGGACATCAAAGTCCAAGGCCAATCCCTCAACACAGTGCATAGCTTCAAATATTTAGGAGCCATTGTATCAGACAATGGGTCCCGACAGGAAGTCCTCTCCAGGATCGCACAAACAACTGCTGCCCTGACAAGGTTGAAGCCCATTTGGAAAGACAGGACCATCAGTCTACATTCCAAAGTAAGACTGCTGCGCTCCCTTGTCATCTCCATTTTCCTTTATGCTTGCGAAGCATGGACCCTCACAGCAGATCTCCAACAAAGAATACAAAGCATGGAGATGAGGTGCTACAGAAGACTTCTGGGCATTTCCTATACACAACACATCACCAACGACGAAGTCCGACGCCTTGCAAAGACTATTCTGCCAGGCACAGTGCAAGGAGGTAGAAGAAGAGGGAGACCGAAAAAGAGGTGGGAGGACAACATTCGAGAATGGACTGGTTTGACACTGAGCGAAGCCATCAGGGCTGCTGAGGACAGAGAAAGATGGAGTATGCTGGTTAAACGATCATCTGTGGTGCCCCTACGACCTCCGGGTTACGGGACAGGATTGGATAGGATAGGCAGAACATACACAAATGTATCTGAATTTTAATGAGATGTACAGGCTGAGAGTTTTACATCTAAAAATGATCTATATTATGGAGAGAAAAAAATTGAGCACAACTCTTTTCTTAACCCTCACCCTTGATATAACCTTAAATCAAACAAAACCAAACAGTATACGGTGCTTCTAAGGAAGAGGGAAGGGGTGGATTTTGTGCCAAAATGGCTCCTAACGAAATGCACGTATGGAGAATATTTTAATCTAGTGTGTGTTTTTATTTTAATCTCCTTCCAACCTTTGTACTTATCTTTCCAATAATAGAATAAGATATTAAATACGAACTACGTGTCTTATAGTACCAAAAACATACCTTTTACCAAAGCCGGTTAGATAAGACCAATTCTTCTTTTGTCTAGTATGTCTGTGAGCGGCGACTTTTTGGCAGTCATATATTTTCGGAAAACAATAAAGTGACAGAATAATCAACAGGTGACTGCAGTAGCTGTAATTGTATAGAAAGGAGAGAAGAAATCCCTATAATCAACGACGTTGTGTGCGTTTGTTGCCTTAAATTTAAGAGTGCCCAGTGGGTAGAGTGGTGCTGTCAAGCCGTCCACAACGTTAACCGCTAACTGACAACCTCCAACACATTGTTATACATCGCTAGAAGCTATCACCTATTGGCCACAGCCCTCTTAAACACTGGCCTTGGGGTGGAAGATGCTATCTACAGGTGCAGGTGCATGACTGATAGGAGCATCAAGCTTCCGTTTATTGTCCTCTTTTCATTGCTTTGTGCCTCCAGGGTTTGGGAAGAGGTATATTATAAGCCCTGGTTTTATTATGAGAAAGTGATATGCACGGCTGGACATGTATGACTTCGCTACAATGATGGAAGATTTTCTTTTATTATTTTATTATTATTATTTTCCCCATTTTAAGAAACATAATGCTCATATAACAATGCAATTTTATTTAATCAATCAATCAATCTTATATAGCGCTTTTCCAGCTCAGGAGCTGCTCAAGGCGCTGGTCGATACAGGATCTAACTCAAGCCTCCCGAGGCGCCCACATGCAACCTTTGGGGGCTTTGTCTGACGCCCAGACGACTAAGCACAATCCTGGGCGACCGGGGATAGGGAGAAGGGACCTAGTGCGTGCTGGGTGTATTTGTATAGTCGGCACGCACCCGTCTAGGAAATGAGCGTTAGGATCTTTAAAGTCCATGAGAGGGATGCGTGCGTGCACAGTCAAGACCTCGATTTACGCTCTCAGCCGAAGGAGTAATTTACATGAACTACAAGAAGAATAAGAAGCTACCAATGCCGGTACAGAAACAGACGCAGATTCATAATATGGCGGACAGAAAGGCCCATTCACTCGATGCAAAGGTAAAAGTATCGATGCATTCGCACTGAGCAGCTTCAACGAGCATTTTAACTGAGGCGGGCAAACATGGTCATTCACTCGATGCAAAGACACGGTGCTTTTGCCCAAATGAGGTTCGAGCAGTTTGAACGCGCACTTCAGGGCAATCCCGAATTGATGGTGGCAAAACGCGGAACGGAAAAATACACGAACACACAATCTTATGGCTTGTCTTAGTTGTAAGATTCGTGGAGGTTCAAAAACTTTTTCCCCGAGGTTCTTAGATCCCGAAACTTATAGGTTGCTGAAGCTTTTGGACAAACAAAGATTCAGGAACCTAGGTTCGGGACCTGAGAACCTCGAAAAAAAGGTGTTGAACCTTCACGAACCTTCTACGAACCTTCCATTTAAAACAGGCCATAACAGGGGGAAAAAGCATGAACACAAAACAATAAAATAGATTTGTTGACCTTTACGTTTAGCAAGGCCTTGTACTAGAGGCCCTTCCAACTCCCTCCTTCTCTCATCGATAATTAGCATTGCCTGCTTAGCCATTCTCCATCTCCGTGAAAATTCCGATTCCACTTTTGTACGACTTCCAGTCACAGTTGTCGGCAAAAGTCGGAAGTGCGCGTTCAAACTACTCGTTGAAACTGCACGATGTTTCGAAAAGTAACGATACTTTTATCTTATTTGGGCAAAAGACACGACCTGTTTTTGCATCGAGTGAATGACCCTTTCCGTCCGCCTCAGTTAAAATAATCGTTGAAACTGCTCGAAGCGAAAGTATCGATACTTAACCTTATTTGGGCAAAAAAACACGATGCTTTGTATCATTGTTTTGCATCGATTAAATGAACCTTTCCGTCCGCCACTTTTTTTTCTTTCACAAGATCGCCGTTAACTTGCGAGTTCTCCATGTTTGTTTACTCTGAAGGCAATCCCGCTAATGCATAAATAATGATGGATCCCTCTTTTCCGCTGCAGTTTCGTATATTAATATTGTTGCGAACAAATAAACAAAATACAGTATAATAAAGCAGTTGCCTCATTTTAAATCGCAAAACAGCGTAAAATCACCATTTCCCCATTTTCTTTATCTCTGTACACAAGCTCACAGTAATACGACTCGTATCTCCTTAATAATGAAGATTGCAGTCCCTAGACAATGAATTGTTTACGTAAATAATGCTTTATTTAGCGACATCTTCTAAATAATACTTTAATTATTTAGCAAATGTTGCTAAATAGTGCATTATATATGGAAACAAATCATTATTTAGAAGCATTTCTAAATAATACATTATTTCACAAAATCCGCTAAATAATGCATTACATAGCGAAATAATTCAATTTTAGCAACAATGCCTTATTTGCAGAGATATGATTTATTTACCTAAATAATATATAGTTAAGTATTAAGTTATTTACTGACAAAATATATTATTTAGAGAAATCTTACCTTGTTTATAAACAAATTATTATTTAGAAAATGTGCTTCTAAATTAAAGATTATTTAGTTACAAGTGGTGAAAATGAATATTCTACAAAGGGAATTGTATATTGTTAGTACACCATTCAACTGCGACTACGCTCGATTTCCAGGTTTGCGGTATATTCAATGGACTCTAGCTCTTAGGATTGTCCAAGATCTACATTACTTTTATTATAAGGAATCGGTGAAAAAAAATTAATATATAATGTAGTACTTGCAACGGCCACATGTACGGTAGATCACAGGAAACTAATATGATACAACATCCATCGGTCAAAAGCAATTAATAGCGAACGCAACATTTTCTAATTGGGTTCAGTAAACCCATTTGTAACAGTAGAATCTCTTTCGGACATTACTATACCCTGGAGGTCCAATTTAATGTGCAAAACGACTATCCGAGGACTTCCCGAGGACCACCTGTAACGAAAGTTTTTATTGCAACATCAAATTGGATTTATTTTGTAAAGATTCTCCAGAACTAATACATCCCTGAAGGTCTAATCATGTAAAGCGACCAACATAGAACTTCTTGTGTTCACCTAATGAGTCACTAGTAGCTTTAACCGCTCAGTGACCCAATCTGTTTCAAATCCTATCCAAGCCTAACTCCGGTAAAACTACTATTTAGTACGCATGATGCTAAATGTAATCATGATCAGCAGATCGGTCAGTCGGGTCGTTGTGGTAAACAGTAATTTCTGTACAAGGATGACTGACGCTACATTAGAAAACGAGACGGAAGACTTGGTAATCAATGGTGAAGGTGACAGAGTATCAAACCACTTTCATTTGCCAGTTAAGGTGTGTTTAAATACTACAGGTCGATTCCCATCCGCATCAGATGCTCTTCTTTGGAAGATACCAGGTGACACGACTGGACAATGGCTATCAAGTAAGAGATGTCCTCCTACTTCCGCCAGTGTCGAACTCACTGGTTTTATTACTTCCGCCTAAAGAGATCCTTCCGCCAATGACATCCGTGACCTTCCGTCTATACGAAACGGAGATGCGATTAATTTTATAGCTTACAAGAAAGCTTTACATAATTTGCGGTTGATGTTTAGGACGGTGATGTGATTTATTTTAAAGGGAGGCAGACTGGAGAAATGTAGAATTCTACTGTGGTGCCAACTTGAGTTTTGAAATCAGACGTACGGTGTGAAACTGTTAAAAACTCGAGTAAAATGTGGCAAGTACTAAAAACTATTGTACCACTTTAACTTACTAAAAACAAAAACCAACAACAACATATTAAAAGGGTTCATGTGATGCGCTTATTTGTGTAAAGAAGTACTTCATTAAAAAAAAATTCTACGTTTTTCCCTTGAGCGAAGCTTAAAGTGCAGTTACAGAAAATTGGCAATGCATACCAACAATTATTAAGAATATAAAAGCACACAATGTTTGTTGTATTAACACTTAAGCAAACTCTCTCTTTCTCTCTCTGTCTCTTTCTGAGTCTCTCTCTGTCTCTCTCTCTCTCTCTCTCAAATTCGCGCGCACACACACACAACACATTTAGTGCATTACAACTAAAATATCACAATAAAGAAATAAACGCTACCTGTCTACATTCTGTACTCTCTTACGGCACTGTATCGGTAATTGGAAATAAAAAGTCACAGGAAAAAAAGTCACGGAATAAAAGTCACAGAAAAAAAGTCACAGGAAAAAAAGTGACAGAATAAAAGAGCTCCCTCTCTCCCACTCTCTCATGTTATGGGTGTAGAAATGTTATCAAGCAGAACACAAACTCACAGCTCTCTCTGTCTCTCTCTCTCTGTCTCTCTCTCTGTCTGTCTCTCTCTCTGTCTCTCTGTCTCTGTCTCTCTCTGTCTGTCTCTCTCTCTCTCTGTCTCTCTCTCTCTCTCTCTCTCTCTCTCTCTCTCTCTCTCATTGGCATTTTGTTTTGGGGCTGTTATCCTGCTCAGTTGAAAAACAAATCTTTTACTAATTGTCTGGAATCTATGACATTGACTTGTATTTTATTTATTTATTTTTATTTATTGTTGTTAGTTTGATTACATTTCCATTTTTTATTTAAAAAAATATGGATTTTTCACTTTCACCTGTTGAAAATCCTATTGTTTGTCGTAGTATGAATATCATATACAGATTTAACTATTAATGTAATGTCCATGTCTTAAAAAGAAAGCAAAAACTGACTTTCGTTTAAATCTTGTAAACTGTGTTAAATGGTTGTGATTTAAATGCCTTATTTAATATTACAGTAATAATTTTAAACATACTTAAAAAAATCCTTCTTAAGTAATACAAAGTAAATAAATAGTTGTTGACTTCAACTGGATTTGACCGATTGTGACCTTTTTCCTGTGACTTTTTTTCCTACTCAATTTTGTGACTTTTTTTCCG
>JBAHVR010000392.1:485000-502500 GCA_036898135.1 Oncomelania hupensis | reverse complement strand
AAGAAAAAGACAACAAAAGGAGGGAGGAATGCATATTAGTGAGAGCAAGAAAGGCAAAAAAAGAGACGAGTGGAAGAATGTGGAATTTTGTCGGGGGTGAAAATTGTTTGCTTGCTGCACGTGCAGGCAATCATTGCGACACGGGGCAGTGGGTGGTGGTCCTTTGCTTGTTCCCCTTCTGTCCTCGACGGCGCCACACTGTCTGCGTCGCTCTACACCTGTTCAACTGCCTGTGCCCCTCTCGCTGATACACAGTAAAATACTCGCTGCCCCCCAAGTCCTACGAACAAGACTTGTTGCGTTTTAGGGAGGGCGACGTTTCAGTCACAATGTTTTGTGAGTGTGTGTGTGGGGGGCTAGGTAGAAACGCCTTTATTCTGACATACACTTGACAATACAATACAATACAAGGTTATTGCTTTAGGTCCAGCGGACTCTTCCGAGCCAAATCAGGACCAGAGAGACGTTATCTTAAAATATTATAAAATGATTCAAGTCTTAAAAAACAAGCCTGTTACTCTTAAATACACAAACAAACTTTCACATGACACCTCTTTAAGAGACTTATTTAAAACTGATGTATTAAAAATATATTTTCTTTCTTCAATCAGATCACTAAATTCAGTCCTAATAAAATCCAAACTAGACAAAACATGTCGATACGATTTATATGCGATAAAACAAACCAACATCATGTAAAAATTGAAACAGATGTTGACCATTACATACTTTAAAAATCTCTTTGAAAGGTATGGAACCAAAATATGTTTCCCTTTCCTCAATCAAATCAGCACACTCAGACATAAAATGGCGAACGGAAAAAGATTGATCACATGCAAAGCACCATGGTGGTTCTTCTCCTTTTAAAAGGAAACTGTGGGTGACATAAGTATGCCCAATATGAAGGCGAGACAACACTGTTTCTTCTTTGCGAGTGGATGCAAGGTTAGGCAAAGAAGCAGACAAATCGGGAAGAATTTGAAATAATTTGTTGTTGGTATGGTTAGACCAGTCAGTCTGCCACAGTCGTTTACAATAAGATCCAGTCATACAACGTAGGTCAGAGTAGGGCACAAACTGGAAAATCTCTGGAGGGAAATCGAGATGCAGAGCATCTTTAGCCGCCCTGTCTACTGCAATATTGCCGCGGATGCCCATGTGACCAGGGACCCACATAAAAACTATCTTTTTACCCTCAGAAACAAGTTGTGTATGGAGGTCATGGATCTCTGCCAGAAAAGGGTGTGATATCTTTCTCGTGGAAAGAGCCTGAAGTGCTGACAATGAATCGGACATGATTAAAAATGAGGTTCTTTTGGATTGATAAACTTGTTTCAGAGCTAAATGAATTGCCTTGAGCTCAGCTGTATAAACAGAACAAAAATCAGGTAAACGCTGTTGCAAAGGCTGGTCTAAGTGTCTCTCGGAGACCGACGCAGCAGCAACTGAATCTCCTTTCTTTGACCCGTCTGTAAAAAGTTTTTCATATCCTGGGTATAATGCACACTGTTCTAAATAAAGTTGGTTATATACGGTTTCAGATGTATTGTTTTTAAGGAAAGCGGACAACTGCCAATTAATGTTTGGGGTACATAATTTCCATGGGGGAGCTTCAGTCCGAAGTTCATCGTCGTTGATGGAAGCAACATCAATGCCTGCTTTTTCCAAATGAGCTTGCATTCTGATGCCAAACGGAGGAATTGTGTTAGGTTTGGCTTCAAATTTTTGAACAAAATCTGGGTTGAAAACACAGTCATAAGCAGGGTTCATAGGATCAGTTTTTAATTTTAAATAGTAATTCATTGACAATTTTGTACGTCTCAGCTCCAGCGGGGGTTCGTTAGCTTCCACGTAAAGGCTTTCACAAGGGGAAGTGCGAAACGCACCCAAAGCAATGCGTAGTGCCTGATGGGCAACTGGATCTAGCATCTTAAGATAAGATTTTCTAGCAGAACCATAAACAATGCAACCATAGTCTAACTTGGATCTAATTAAAGAACGATATAACAGCAATAAAGTTTTCTTGTCAGCACCCCAGTCTGTACCACTGATAACCTTGAGCAAATTGCAGGCCTGTTGACATTTAGTTTTCAAAATTTTCAGATGAGGAATGAAAGATAGCTTTTGATCAAAAATAACACCCAAAAATTTGACTTGTTGGACCGCCTTTATTGGAGTTTTATTGAGGAGAATAGTAGGGTCTTGAATAATTCCCCGGTGCTTGGAAAAGTGAATACATTCAGTTTTTGCTTCAGAAAATTTAAAACCATTTTGTAAAACCCAGTCTTCAACGGCCTTGACACATAACTGTAGCTGACGTTCTGCAGATGCCAAAGTTTTACCTTTGGCTACTAACGCAAAATCGTCAACAAACAAAGAATTGTCAATTCCCGTTTAACGGAACGAACAATATTATTTATTTTAATATTAAACAGCAAGGGAGACAAGATGCTACCCTGAGGCACTCCCATCTCCTGTTCCCTCATATCTGACAAAGATCCCCCAACCTTAACCTGAAAGAGTCTGTCCGTTAGAAAATTGGATATAAACAGAGGTAAATGTCCCTTCAAACCCATTTCTTGTAAATCTGAAAGAATGCCATATTTCCATGTGGTATCATAAGCTTTTTCCAAATCAAACATGATGGCAACGACATGTTCACCCTGGACGAACGCGTTACGGATAAAAGTTTCCAGTCGCACCAGGTGGTCAACAGTACTTCGACCACTTCGAAAGCCACACTGAGTGTTGGATAAAATATTATTTGTTTCTAGATACCACAGTAAACGAGAATAAACCATTCTTTCTAGCGTCTTGCATAAGCAAGACGTTAAGGCTATTGGTCTATAGTTTGTCGGGTTAGTATGGTCTTTGCCAGGTTTAGGGATGGGTACAATAATGGCCTTTCTCCAGGAGGGAGGAAAGGTGCCAGTGATCCAGAGCTGATTGAAGATGTCCAGCAGTTGAGACCGTGAGTACCTTGTTAAATGTCTGAGAAATTGATAATGTACATCATCCGGTCCAACTGCTGAATCTGCACTTTTGTTAATTGCATCGTCAAGCTCGACTAATGAAAACGGAATGTTGTAATCTTCAGAATTATCAGAGGTAAAATTTAACTGTTGTTTTTCTTTACGGGTTTTAACTGTTTGAAAAGGGACAGAATAATTTTCAGAGGAAGAATTTGCAGCAAAAGAAGAAGCCAAAAGATCAGCTACTAATTTTTTATCTCCGATTACGTCACCCTGCACAGTAAGGCATGGGCTCACCTGTTTGTTACTTCTATTTTTGAGTTTGCGGACTACTTTCCACACCTTCGACAATTTCGCTTTCGAATTAAGCGTGGAGCAGAAACCTCTCCACGATTCTCTTCTCTTTTGTTTGAAGAGCTGTCGGCATTGCGCTCGCAAACGTTGGTGGTTTTGTTTATTTTCAGTGCTTGGGTGTAAAAACATAGTTCTTAAAGCTTTTTTACGAGCTTGCTGAAGTTTTCTACATTCATCGTCAAACCAGGGTTTTTTAAGTGTGTGAGGGTTTGACGAAGATTGCGGAATGGACTCCTTGGCACTGTTAATAACTATGTCAGTGTAAAGCTGGATTGGATCTATGGCATTCGAAAATTCCTGCTTCTTAGTACATAACTGAACCTCAGACAGGTTAGAAAACAGACTCCAGTTAGCTTGTTTCAGTTTCCACCTGCCATGAGTTTGCTCAAGGTTGTCTGAATCATGTTTTAATAAAACCGGAAAATGGTCACTGCCATGGAGATCTTCTAAAACTGTCCATTTAAAATCCAAAAGTAAAGAGGGATCACAGATTGATATATCAATGTGGGACAAAGAAGCAGTTCTTGAACAGGAAAAAGTTGGAGCACCTTCGTTCAAAGTTACTAGATTTAACGAGTCTAAAATGTCTTCAATTATTTTCCCCTGAGAATCGGTACGATCGCTACCCCACATGGGAGAGCGGCCATTAAAATCTCCCAACAACAAAAAAGGGGTAGGTAACTGTTGAATCAAATTCTCAAGGTCATTTTTGTTTACAGTTATGGATGGGGTCAAATATATAGAACAAACTGTGAGGGATTTAAAAAAAAGATACTCTAGCTGCAACTGCGGGTAAACTTGTATTCAGTGAAATTGGGTTAAAGGCTTTTTTTTGGACGGACCCCGTTATTTTCACGTCAAAACAGTGTTCCGTTAGGGTTAGGGCTGTATTAGGCTTAGGGTTAGGTTTAGGGTTAGGGTTACGGTAGGGTTAGGGTTTGGGTTAGAGTTAGAGTTAAGGACAGCTTCAAAAAAATGAACAAATTTGTAAAAATGTCAAAATAACGTATGTAGAGTTTCATGAAAGTCATCACAACGGCGTTTCTACACGGTTGTGTATGTGTGTGTGTGTGTGTATCTGTGTGTGTATGTGAGTGTGCTTTGCTTTTATTTTATAAAATATAACTCCTTTCCATGAATCTTAAGATTTCATTTACTTTTTTAAAGTGTTGTCTATAGAGAACTATATCGCACTGCGGCACTCCCTTGTTATCTCCATCTTCCTATACGCTTGCGAAACATGGACCCTCACAGCAGATCTATTAAGAAGACTACAAAGCATGGATATGAGGTGTTACAGAAGACTTCTGGGCATTTCCTATACCCAGCACATCACCAAAGATGAAGTCCGACAGACCATCACACAAGCCATTGGACAACACGATGACCTGCTCACAGTGGTGAAGAAACGGAAACTCCGATGGTATGGCCCCGTCACCAGATCATCAGATCTTGCAAAGACCATCCTGCAAGGCACAGTGCAAGGAGGTAGAAGAAGAGGGAGACCAAAAAGGAGGTGGGAGGACAACATCCGAGAATGGACTGGTTTGACACTGAGTGAAGCCATCAGGGTGCTGAAGACAGAGAAAGTTGGAGCACGCTGGTTAAACGATCATCTGTGGTGCCCCAACGACCTCTGAGTTACGGGACAGGATAGGATAGGTTAGGATAGGATCTCACTGGTTTTTGTTTTTAAGCAATTCTCAACTGATAACACACCATCATTAATTCACCATCTAATAAGATGCATTAAACACAGATTGCCGTTCAGATGGCGCCCATAATTTAAACTACCCCCCTCTTTTTTTTATTATTTTTTTTATTTTGTAACCTACAATCTTACAAAAAATAAACAAAACAATTATTTTTAAGAGTCTGGAAGTATTATCTTCAAAAGTTCCAGGAGTCTGCCTACATGTACACGTACAAACATTATATCTAAACGACTCCCAGACCCAAAGCCAACCAAAAAAAATCGCTTGTTCGGTTGTGTACTCAATAGAGTGAGGGTGATCATGGCAAAGTTGTGTCCCCTGAAATGTATGTCTGTGTGTCTTCCTTGTCGCCAATGAACGGTGCAATTTGGGATAATCTGGATTCGTCGCGGAGGCATGTATTTAGGCTCAAAACGATGACAGTTAGCTAGCTGCAATCGAGTTTTCTTTCTTTACCCCCGCCTCTGTAGACTAGAGTTTTCCTCCTGACTCTCCCCACAACATTCTCCTCCCTTCCTGGGTTTTCCTTTCTCTCTGTGCATGTTCAGTGGGGGATTAGCAACAATCACACGGTGGCCTAATGGTAGAGCTTTGGCTTGCGGATCTGAAGGTCCCGAGTTCGAGCCCAGGCCGGGGCATTGTGTTGTGTCCTGGGGAAAGACACTTTACTCCCGTTTCTTACTCCTTCGGATGAGAGTATAAACCGAGGTCTAGTCTGTGTCGCATACATTCCATCATAACGGACTTTAAAGATCCTGACGCTCATGTCCTAGACGGGTGAGTGCCGGTGACAAGAATACACCCAGCATGCACCTAGGTCTTTCTCCCCCATCCCTGGCTGCCCAGGGTTGTGCTCAGTTGTCTGGAGCGTTATTACGATTGGCCCAAAGGCTGCAAGCTGGCGCCTCGGACGGCTTGAATTAGATCCTGTATCGGCCAGCGCCTTGAGCAGCTCTTGAGCTGGAAAAGCGCTATATAAGAAGGATTAAATAATAATAATAATAATAATAATAATAATAATAATAATACCCCTACTTCCCTCCTTTTTCTCCTCAATCTCTCGATGGTACTAGTGTTATGTTCAAACAGTGTCGGATTAGGAAAAAAAAAAAGAAAAAACTTTGTATTTTGTATTTCTGTTTTTCTTCCTGGGCCTAACCGGGCATATAAATAGCTGTGAATAGGTTTTTGCTATTCTATTTTCTGTCTTTTTTGTCATTTGTGTACATAGTTGTAAATAGTATATTTTTGTCTTTTTTGTAATTTATGTACATAGTTGTAAATAGTCTGTACCTTTAATGTCCCGTCTTTTGGTGTACTGTAGCAAAAGTGACGTCTCATCGAGTGCATGTATTTATATGTAATGACTATGTAAAGCGTGGTGAGTCTGGTCATAGGCTGGAGTACCCGCTATATAAAAATCCGTTATTATTATTAATATTATTATTATTTTCTGACCCACCTACCCGACCCCTTCTGGGGTTTTTTGTGTTTTTTTTTGTTCCATACACGGATAATGATGAGTGACTCAATCGAAGATTGTCTGTCCGATTTTCAATAATATAAATACTATAATTAATGCTGGAGGCTATCGACTCGCTGTTATTCTCAATCAGACTCAAAAGCGCGACGATCTGTTAAAATCAACATAGACGTTCATCGCGTGTTACACGCCACACTTGGTTATACATTTACATAGGCAACCAACACAGGTTCATCACTAACAACATGCGCTATAAAAGATCGTTAGTGGAAAACAGATCTTTATCTGGCACCGACTGGGTCAATTGTGTAGGGAAAAACACAAATCCACAATTGGCTTCCTTTACATTTTTTGTGTATTCTGCCTCTAGTCAGTAAATGAATGAGCGAATGAATGAATTCGTGGCATATTTAACTACAATTATGGACGATATACAATTATGGACGACATATAATTATGGAAGACATACAGTTATGGACGACATACAATTATGAACGACATACATTTATGGACGACACACACTTATGGACGATATACAGCTATGGACGACATACACTTATGGGCGACACACAGTTGTGGACGGCGTACAGTTATGGACGATATACAGTTATGGACGACATACAGTTATGGACAACATACAGTTATGGACAACATACAGTTATGGACGACATACAATGATGTCATCTCCATCTTCCTATACGCTTGCGAAACATGGACCCTCACAGCAGATCTACAACCAAGAACACAAAGCATGGAGATGAGGTGCTACAGAAGACTTCTGGGCATTTCCTTTACCCAGCACATCACTAACAACGAAATCCGACAGACCATTGGACAACACGATGACATGCTCACAGTGGTGAAGACACGGAAACTCCGATGGTATGGCCACGTCACCTCGCAAAAACCATCCTGCAAGGCATGGTGCAAGGAGGCAGAAGAAGAGCGAGACAGAAAAAGAGGTGGGAGGACAACATTCGAGACCCAGGAGGGTTGCTGACAACAGGGAAAGGTGGAGTACGCTGCTTAAACTATCATCTGTGGTGCCCCAACGACCTTTGAGTTACGGGATAGGATAGGATAGGATATAATTATGGACGACATACAATTATGGACGAGATACAATTATTTACGATATGCAGCTAGGGACGACATACAGTTATCGACGACATACACTTACGGACAAAAGACAATTATGGACGACATACAGTTATATGGAAGATATTCAGTAATGGACGACATACAGTTATATGGAAGATATTCAGTAATGGACGACATATATTTATGTACGACATACAGTTGTGGACGACATACAATTATGGACGATATACAGTTATGGACGACATTCAATTATGTGCGATATACACTTATGGGCGACACACAGTTATGGACGATATACAATTATTGACGACATACAATTATGGACGATATGCAATTATTGACGATATACAATTATGGGCGATATACAATTATGGGCGATATTTATGGACGACAAAAGTCTCCTTTACGCACCAGTATTGCGCAAAGCTTTAGTCATTGAAAAATATGTATGTGTTTAATAGTTAGAATTATCTATTGGTCTATACCAAATTTTAAAATAAATAAAGTTTGCTTTAAGCGCTATGTCGCACAGTCCATTAATTTCTTTGTTTGGTTTCTCCCACGCGCCCTCCCACCCCCACACTTCACCCCCTCTTATTCCCCCCCCCACCTCTTATACTTCCCCAAATCCCCCTCCCCCTCCCACACACACGCACGCACTACCCGTCTCCGTCCTCCCAGCCAGCCCCTCTTCCCAGATGCAGTTAACATGCTTTTTTCGAGAAGACGTCCCCACACGTGCCTGCGATAAGGTATTGACAGCCTTTCAATGATTTTTAAAATACGATAAATCAACGATTTCAACTAGACAGCTATAAAGATAGCAAATAACTGGAGAATTTTTGTTAAATAATTGTGCTGTTAGATTTAGTTTTGTTCATTTTAATTAATTTTATTTTTATTATGTTAATTGTATGTTAATTTGTTTATAATAGACGTTCAATAAAATAAAATGAATTAAAATAAAATAAAATAAAATAAAATATATAAATGCACCAACGACGAATGACGCGTTCAATGTTGTGGAAGAATGTCGAAGGGAAAATAGAAAACTCGCAAACAACTTACACGTGTCACCGTTGATCGTTGGGCAAAGCGATGCTACGTGTGGTTCAGACTTAATGGGCGAGCACTGTATGAAGCCATAGCCCCATAGGTCAGAACAATTACTGTGACGATAATGTTGTAAGTTAATAACCTTCGCTGCAAGCCATCTGTGAATCAGATTTCATGTAAACACTGTCATTACTGGGTCCATTTAGGACGTGATCTTTGTGATAGACCACGTGGGACTATAGACCGAGTGGGAAAAGATCGCGTATGAATAGAGTGAGCGTTACGCTTCCCATTGGGTCAAGAAAATAATTGAATGAATGCTTTAGCTTGCCTGTTTACTAAACCACTTATCCAGGTATCAAAGTAATAAATTTTTAAAAAGAAGACCTTTTTAGAGGCCGTTTTGTGTTTCGCGTATGGCTGCTTGATAAGAATACCGGCCGTAATTAATTCATAATTAAGATTAAGTTACGGATGTAGAAGTAGCCTACATGTATTAGCGACGAATTTGGTATTCATATATTATACTACGCTTTGCATTTTAATTCATCTACAATTTATGATACTCCTGGGCAGTCCATATTTGATGATATGAGACGATTGTGTCAAGAACAAAGGCGGCTACACGCACCTGGGTCCCATTATATTTGGTGTTGATGTAATTGTGCCTGTATCTGTTGATATTAGCGTGTGTCTGTGTGCTTTACATCTGTTGATGTTTTATGCCCCTCAGCATACAGAGGTTCAGTTATAATACAAGCGCGCGCACAAGTGGGCGAAGGGGAAGAGGGAGGTGGCATTTACACGATTTGGTTTCCACTACGGCGCAGAGGTAAACATAAAAAAGGTAAAGGTAAAGGTAGTCCCATAGCCTTGTGGCCGTAGGGGAGCGTGATGTTGGAGATCACACTTATCTTGGGTCAGCGTACTGTGGGTGATGCCCATCTCTCTCCCTCGCTGCTTTACCTTCCCCACCCTTAACCGAGTAGGTACTCAGCCACAATTGAGTCAACTGGGGGCGTTGTTATTTGTCGCTTCACGTTTTGCGGTCACCCATCCAAGTGCTAACCGCACTGGACGGTGCTTCACTTGCGACACAGCTCCAACCACTGCGCTATCCGACACCCCATCAAGTAAACATCAATTACGTTAAGTGCGTGGACCTTGTGATAGCCTTTTGTCCTCAATGCGGTCGGACTTCGGGTTACCTAAATCTTTTCTAGGAAAGCGCAGCTAGCAGCTGTCAAGCAGCGCCATCCACTTCACTTCACTGCACAACATGTCTTGTTTCAAACGGAGACTTAAGTGAATGAATAAATTGATAAATAAATTAATTAATTTTAATATTCCATACTTAATTAATTATTTAAAGAATTATGAAATAATTGGTGAATGAATGGATGGAGCCCTATAAACCTCTAATATCCGTGCAGTCAAAGCATGTTTGAATTACATGATTATTGCTTTAGGTCCAGCGGACTCTTCCGAGCCAAACCAGGACCAGAAAGCATGTTTAGTGCAGTCTCTGTTGATACGCACTTTAATGACTACTTACTCTTCAGTTGCTGCCTCATTTAATTTCTAGTTCACCAAACTATCCACAACACAACGTGTGCCATAATAATTGGATACATCTGCATTGTCAGGCTCGGCGCCAACCTGGTGTTCTGCTGTTTGACCTTTGTCATCACCTTTTTAGCCTATGTTGTCATTCACCAAACAGTTCAAGAGCAGTTAGTATAAGGCGTACATACTCACCTAACACTTCAGTGCAATTATGGCATGCAGTACTTTGCACTCGATCGCTCAGTAAAGGCCACAGAGTGAGGAAGTTGAGCCATCACAACAGTATGGAATTAAATTAGTTACAATACACTTGAAGAATAGAACGGACAATAATTGTCAAGTCTAAGTCAACGCATGGAGAATTATGGCAGCACATTGTAATCGAGACAATAAAATCAAATAAAAACGGTGACATCATCAAAACAAAGTACAGTAAAGGTGCGGTCTGACGGGAAGTGAAACAAGAAGCAAAACAGCCAGTAAAACTCGAAACATCGTAGTTTTGACTATGTTTATTGTGTGACTAGACCTAAAGCATAACAGCAGCTAACCGCGGAAGTGAAGCAAAGCCGATGCTTTCAGTTTAGAGGTGCTCTAAAATTTTGGGTTCCTTCGCTGAAGCATTTGATTGCCAGCCAATCAGAAGAGCCGACGTACGAAAACGAGGTTGTTATCATTTCAGCGATCATGATGGCATCAAAAGCTACTGGGCCATTAGCAAATCTGAAACAAGACGATACGTTTATTCTCCTCGATCTAATTCAAAGCCACGAGCCATTTTGGAATGTTAGAAGTCAAAATTACATAAACCAACCCCCGAAAAAGGCCTCATGGATTTCTTCTGTGAGGGTCAATCCGACGGAAAGGGAGGTAACTGATTTACAACTTATTGCGCATTGCTTCCACGCAGACTGCTTATGCAAAACTTCTCATCGTGTGACCGCTTCACAAAGCAAAGCACTTGCTTCTAGCAGCAGATGCTTTGCTTTGTTTACCGCTTTGCTTTTGTTTCACTTCACGTCAGACCGCACCTTTACACAAAAGCTTGGAATAACACTCTCATTTTCATTGTTTGGTACAACTACACAGTTGTTGACGCGAACACTTTAAGAACGAGTAATGAAATATTTTGTTGTTGTTGTTATACTCGGTACCACTGAACAGATTTTGAACTCAGAATAATCTGCGAGAAATACCTGCAGCACCAACAACAGCTATATCATGTTTTTGTTGTCTTCAAGAAAGCGTTTGACCGAGTCTGGCATGCAGTTCTGTAAGCAACCATGAGAATGTACAACCTATCCTATCCTATCCTGTCCCATAACCCGAAGGTCGTAGGGGCACCACAGATGATCGTTTAACCAGCATACTCCATCTTTCTCTGTCCTCAGCAGCCCTCATGGCTTCGCTCAGTGTCAAACCAGTCCATTCTCGAATGTTGTCCTCCCACCTCTTTTTTGGTCTCCCCCTTCTTCTACCTCCTTGCACTGTGCCTTGCAGGATGGTCTTTGCAAGGCCTGATGATCTGGTGACGTGGCCATACCATCGGAGTTTCCGTTTCTTCACCACTGTGAGCAGGTCATCGTGTTGTCCAATGGCTTGTGTGATGGTCTGTCGGACTTCGTCGTTGGTGATGTGTTGGGTATAGGAAATGCACAGAAGTCTTCTGTAGCACCTCATCTCCATGCTTTGTATTCTTCGTTGGAGATCTGCTGTGAGGGTCCATACTTCGCAAGCATATAGGAAGATGGAGATGACCAGAGAGCGCAGCAGTCTTACTTTGGAATGTAGACTGATGGTTCTGTCTTTCCAAATGGGCTTCAACCTTGTCAGGGCAGCAGTTGTTTGTGCGATCCTGGAGAGGACTTCCTGTCGGGACCCATTGTCTGACACAATGGCTCCTAAATATTTGAAGCTGTGCACTGTGTTGAGGGATTGGCCTTGTACTTTGATGTCCGTGTTGATGCCATTGGTGTTGTTGGTCATCATTTTGGTCTTCTCTGCACTTATTTCCATTCCATAAGCTCTGGAGGTGGTGTCAAGCCTCTGTACAAGCTGTTCAAGTTCTTGTTCCTCTCCAGCCAATCCATCAATATCATCAGCAAAACGAAGATTGGAGATTGCTCTGCCCCCTATGCTGACTGTGCCTTCGTGATCTGCAAGAGCATCTGACATTATGCGCTCTAGGAAGATGTTGAAGAGTGTTGGAGAGAGTAGGCATCCTTGACGCACACCGATTGTTGTTCTGAACCAGTTCCCGATGACGCTGTTATGGAGGACTGCACTGGTAGCCTTGTCATACAGGCTTTTGATGACTTCTATAATTTTAGGGCTGATGTTGTACACTGTCATGGTTGCCCATAGAGCTGCATGCCAGACTCGGTCAAATGCCTTCTTGAAGTCTATGAACACATGATATAGATGTTGTTGGTGCTGTAGGTATTTCTCACAGATTATTCTGAGGTTGAAAATCTGTTCAGTGGTACTTCGCCCTGCCATGAATCCTGCTTGTTCTTCAGCTATGATTTGTTCAGCTTGTGGTTTCAACCTGTTGAGTATTATTTTCAGGAGGACCTTGCTGGGATGGCTTATGAGGCTGATGGTGCGGTAATTTTCACACTCCTGAAGGTTACCTTTTTTGGGAAGTGTGATGACAAGCGACTGGGTCCATGGTGTAGGCCATTCCCCACTCTGCCAGATCTTGTTACAGATAATGGTGAGAGCATCAGTCATCGCTTCTCCTCCTGCTTGTAGCAGTTCCGCTGGTATGTTGTCCACTCCCGCTGACTTCCCTTTCTTCAGCGATTGCACTGCTGCCTCAACTTCTTCCCGGAGAATTGGGAGGATTTCTTCTTCTTCTCTGCTCTCGGGACATGCTAGAACTGATGGGTCTCCATTTGGTGTATGGTTGTAAAGGTCAGAGCAGTACTCTGTCCATCTGTCCAAGACTTCTTGTTCTTCTGTAAGGCATATGCCAGACTTGCTTTGGATAGTGGAGACTTTGGGCTGTTTAACACTTGTCAGCCGCTTCACAGTCTGGTAGGCCTTCTTGCTGTTGTTCTTGTTCAGATTGTTCTCTATTTCCTGGCATTGATCTTCTATCCAGTTCTCCTTTGCTGTGCGCATGCCTTTTCGGATGTCATTGTTGATTTTTCGGTAGACATCAGCTCCCTGTGAGGTGTTCTTTTTCTTTTTTTAACTCTCTTCGTTTATCACACAGATCCAAAAGTTCAGGTGTGATCCACGGCTTCTTCTTTGGTCGGTGCTTGCCAAGGATCTCAGTGGCGGCATCTGTTACAGCTGAGTTGAAGGTATTGGTCATGGTGTTGACATCTACTTCTCCTGCCCCCAAAATAAGCAGTGGTGCAAATTTCCCTCCAATTGTGGCCTGAAATATTTTTGCCACCTCCGGGTCTTGCAGTTTGTCCAGGTCGAACTTCAGCCTAGTGCACTTTGCTGTATTTACTCTCTTCAAATGGAGCCGGAAAGACATCATCACGAGATCGTGGTCACTTCCAATGTCTGCTCCTGGAAAAGTGCGTGTCCTGCCAATGTTGATGCTTGATCTGAAGCGTTTCTTGACCATGATGTAGTCGATCTGGTTGTGATGTTCCCCGCCGGGACTGTGCCATGTCCATCGTCTGGATTTTTTGTGGAGACCAAGCGTGTTTGCCAGTACCAGATTGTTGTATCTGGCAAACTCCAATAGCCTCAGACCCCTGTCATTTGTCTCGTTGTTGCAGTGGGGTCCACATGTGTCTCCCCAGTTGTGGTGCGCATCTTGGCCAACCTTGGCATTCCAGTCGCCTTGCACTATGACTATGTCCTTCTTCGGCACTTGGTCAAGGACCGCCTGTATATTTTCATAAAAATCCTCCACTTCGCTGTCTTCATAGTCTGATGTTGGGGCATAGGCCTGGATGATGGTAATGTTGAAAGGGGTTGCTCTCAGACGGATGGTAATGAGTCTACTGGAGACTGGGCGGCAACCCATGACAGTGGCTAGAATGTTCTTGTGGGCCAAGAATCCAACGCCGTGTTCGTGCCTGTCATCTCTACCGCTGAAATAGAGCTTGTGGCCTTTGTCAGTCGTTGTTTCACCTAGGCCTTTCCAGCGCAGTTCGCTGATACCTAGAACGTTCCATCGATAGTGGTCCAGCTCGTGGGCCAGTTCTTCTATTTTTCCTTCCGCAGTTAGGGTTCTGACATTCCAGGTTCCTATGACGATGTTGTTTCTCGTGCGGATCTTGCTAATTTGTCCATCAGTAGCATACTTTTCACCTCCGTCCTGGTGGCCAACGGAAGGCGCGGTCCTTGTTCCGGGCGACGAATGTACAACATCAGCCCTAAATTGATTGAAGTCATCAAAAGCCTGTATGACAAGGCTACCAGTGCAGTCCTTCATAACAGCGCCATCGGAAACTGGTTCAGAGCAACAATCGGTGTGCGTCAATGATGCCTACTCTCTCCAACACTTTTTAACATCTTCCTAGAGCGCATCATGTCAGATGCCCTTGCAGATCACGAAGGCACAGTCAACATATGGGGTAGAGCAATCTCCAACCTTCATTTTGCGGATGACATTGATGGATTGCCTGGAGAGGAACAAGAACTTGAACAACTGGTACAGAGGCTTGACACCACCTCCAGAACCTATGGAATGGAAATAAGTGCAGAGAATACCAAAATAATGACCAACAACATCAATGGCATCAAAATGGATATCAAAGTCCAAGGCCAATCACTCAACACAGTGCATAGCTTCAAATATTTAGGAGCCATTGTATCAGACAATGGGTCCCGACAGGAAGTCCTCTCCAGGATCGCACAAACAACTGCTGCCCTGACAAGGTTGAAGCACATTTGGAAAGACAGGACCACCAGTCTACATTCTAAGGTAAGGCTGCTGCGCCCCCTTGTCATCTCCATCTTCCTATACGCGTGCAAAACATGGACCCTCACAGCAGATCTACAACAAAAAATACAAAGCATGGAGATGAGGTGCTACAGAAGACTTCTGAGCATTTTTTATACCCAGCATATCACCAAAAACGAAATCCGACAAACCATCACACAAGCCATTGGACAACACGATGACCTGCTCACAGTCGTGAAAAAACGGAAACTCCGATGGTATGGCCACATCACCAGAGCATCAGGCATTGCAAAGACCATCCTGCAAGGTACGGTGCAAGGAGGCAGAAGAAGATGGAGACAGAAAAAGAAGTGGGATGACAACATTCGAGAATGGACTGGTTTGACACTGAGCGAGGCCATGAGGGTTTCTGAGGACAGAGAAAGATGGACTACGCTGGTTAAACGATCATCTGTGGTGCCCCTACGACCTTGGAGTTACGGGATAGGATAGGATATGATAGGATAGGATAGGATAGGATAGGATAGGATAGGATGGATACTCAGTATTGAAGTAGAAGAACTAGACTATTTGTGATTTTCAAGTATACTCATTTTAGTCTACAGTTAAGACGGCCACTTTATTAATAATAATATTGTTGTTGTCGTTGTTGTTGTTGCTTCTTCTTCTTCATCTTCTTCTTCTTCTTCTTCTTCTTCTGGCAGTACCTTATTGACTTAAGGCAGAAAGCTTACTCGTATACGGCCACGAATATCCCACACGGGGGATGTGGGAGTGGGGGGGGGGAGGGTGCACGCTAAGAATACTCCAACTGTTTGATTTTTCAGCTTCTTAATTCCTTTTTCCCACCGATTATTAAAACATTATACTAACTGATGTCAATGTCACCTGACATAAATATATTGTTATTTAAGCATTGTTAAGTACAACATGAAACGAAACACGTGCAATTGAAATGGAATCAGATTGCATCATGAATGATCGCATGTCATACACGCAACGCACCTGTTCCGCGTTTTTACAGTTTATATGCGTGAAACAAAATACAGGTTTCTAGTGTGCTTCAACAAATCTTTATTATCCAAGAGGGATAATTAAGGACAGCAAACGGCGTCTTGGTAGAAAAATATATAATTAAATGTATACGCCTCGAAAAAAGCGACCCACCTTCCTATTTCAGCATTACGATAATAGCAATATTATCATCATCAGCAGCAGCAGCAGCAGCAGCATTATCGACACAATGACGACGAGGATAGTAACGTTAATAATTTATGTCATTGTTGATTAAGAGTAGTAGTAGCAGCAGCAGTAGCAGAGCAGCAGCAGCAGCAGTAGTAGTAGTAGTAGTAATAGTAATAGTAGTAGTAGTAAGTTGCATACCTTGGCTTCAGCATCACTGCTCCCAGCTATCTTTATGACCAACTGCAACTCTACACACCCTTTCGCCAGCTTCGCTCCTCCTCTTATAATGGAATCTTTAGAATTCCTCGCACACGCACCAAACATGCGGTCAACGTGCATTCTCTTATCACACCCCCCGCTATACTTGGAATCATCTCCTTCATTCAGTCAGACACTCTCAATCTTTGCAGACTTTCAAAACTAATCTCAAGACCCATCTGTTCCCTTAGTAAACTAAGCACCCGTCTTCATTGAGCTAATCATTATCCCTGCTTGAATGTGTGCATGTGTGTGTGTGAGAGAGAGAGAGAGAGAGAGAGAGAGAAAGAGGGAGGGAGAGAGAGTGGGAGAGAGAAAAAGAGAGAGAGAAAAAGAGAGAGAGAAAAAGAGAGAGAGAAAAAGAGAGAGAGAAAAAGAGAGAGAGAAAAAGAGAGAGAGAAAAAGAGAGAGAGAAAAAGAGAGAGAGAAAAAGAGAGAGAGAAAAAGAGAGTATTTGGACAATTCCATCATCCATCACCATGTCTAATCTCATTCCTTTATTGTTGATTGATTGATTGATTGATTGTTGCTTTAGGTCCAGCGGACTCTTCCGAGCCAAATCAGGACCGGACAACCCCCAATCCGCATAAAAGATCTGCCGAAACAACCCTAGTGGGAAAATTGAATGCCCTCCACCGGCCAGTCACTTTACAATAAAGACATCCCACGCGGGGGACGGCTGAGGCTTTACCCCAACTACTCAAACCCCCGGTTACAAAAACAAAATAGAATACAAACATCATTATAACTCATCAACAAAACACATACATATAAAATGCCTATAGTGCTAAATAATACAATCATAGGAAGCCCTAGTGACCACCCGGCAGAAAGCGTCCAACACTCCCAAGCTGATCCAACAGACCTCATACACAAACAAGGAGTCTTGTCCAGGAAGAGTTTTCAAGAAAAAAGGTAGGTCATTGATCTAGCG
>JBAHVR010000392.1:460000-480000 GCA_036898135.1 Oncomelania hupensis | reverse complement strand
TGTTAGAAGAAGCTTGTTATAATGTTGATAATTTTCTAGTACCCGTGAGCGTAACTTCAGTTTTTTTAACATTGAACTGGAACTTGTTGGCAGGCATCCAGTTAGAAATGTTTTCAAAGCGGTCGGAAATTTTGGTTAGAATAGATGGAATATTTTGAGGAGTGTCACTAGTTTTGAGGTGCGTATCGTCTGCGTAGAAATGGTGGGAAAGTGTCATGATTTTAAAAGATCTGAGACAGAAAAGATGTGTAAAGGGTGAACAGAACAGGGCCTAGAACTGACCCCTGAGAGACACCGAAGACAAACCTGGCGCATTCAGAAAGGTGGTTGTTGATGCAGACGGAGTGGAAACTATCAGAAAGGTAAGAATGGAACCAGCTTAGGGCATTGTCTTTCCAAAAGAGTTCTCAAGGCGCTGAAGGAGGGTGGAGTGATCGTTAATGTCAAAAGCGGCTGAGAGATCGAGAAGGGTCAACAAAGAGATTTTACCAGAGTCACTGGCAGAGAGGAGGTCGTTCACGATTTGAAGAAGAGCTGATTCAGTAGAGTAGTCAGGGCGGTAGGCAGACTGGAAATGACAGAACACGTTGTTGGAAAAGTGATGATGGTTGAGCTGTTTTACGTTTCAGGACAACCTTCTCCAGGAGTTGGGAAATAAAAGGCAGATTAGAGAAAAGGCGGTAGTTCTTCAAGTCTTCTGGATCAAGGTTTGATTTCTTTAGTAGTGTACGCACGATGGCAGACTTAAAACAGGATGGAATAAAACCAGATCAAGAAAGGGTTGACTATGCTGGTGATGGCTGGAAGGAGGTCAGTGATACAATCTTTAAAATGTGAGGTAGGGATGGGATCAAGCTCGCATGTTTTAAACGACATGGTGCTGAGAATTTCAACCACTTCAGTTCCTGAGACACTATGAAAGGAGAAGAGTGGCGTGCCGGTGAAAGGCGGATCAGGAAGACATGGTTGACAAGGCGTGTCGTCAAGAGTTTTGCAGATATCTTCGATTTTCGAGGTAAAGAAGCTTGAAAAAAAATCTTATGTATGTTTTGTTTTGTTTTATTTGGTTTTGTGCGCGTGTGTTTCTAATATTTGCGAAAACATCAGTCTAAATTTTGTGTCTGACCAATCAAAAGGTCGCCATCTAGAGCTTATCTCCCTTAGGATGGAGGTACATATGTCCAACAGAGTAACGCAGCGGTGCATGAGGAATAATGCTTCGAGGCGTTGTTGGGAGTTAAATAAAGCGAGAGTATTGTGCGGCTGTAGTATTGAGTGACGCGTATCAAGGAGGACAACAAGTTTATGTAGAACATAAGTGACAAAGGTGTCTCGCCTGAAGAGTTAGGACTGGAGTTTAGTGCTTGCATCTTGGATACAAGCCTTGTTAGATGCAGTCTTCCGTGGATTGAGGGAAGGCATCAAGGACCCATTTGCCAGACTCCAATATGGACATTCTGTACACGCGGTTCTGTATCATCCAAATGTATTCAGAAGTTGTGAAAAGTCATGGCTAAATTTCCTGCTGGTAGACGTTTATAGACTGATTGTAAGTTTATTTTTACATAGTTAAAAGTGGTTTTTAAAGTTTAATTTTAATCGTCCAAAATCACCTAAAATGTGTGAACAGACATTAAATGAATGATTGGTTGATTGCTAGACTCGCAAGTCGAAGTTATCGAGGAACCTAATGCCTCTTTTAAGGTGCTTATTTTAGATAATAATTTGGATTAGTACAATCAATTAGTACAATCTTCTATGATCATACTATCTTAAGTTACAAGTTTGAAAAAAAAAGAAATTACGTCAGACTCACTTTAACAAACAAACAAACAAACAAACAAACAAACAAACAGAAACCATAACGAAAAACGAACTGGATTGAAGTAAACTATCTCAGCACCTTACTTTGGGCGTGGAGTTTTAACACCTTGAAGGAAAAAAGAGGTGTAGCTGAAGCAGAAGAGGCGTGGCTTGAAGAGCGTGCGCTGCGCGACAACGGAACAGAAGAAAGAGCTACCCCCCAAAAAAATGCAAGGGAGAGAAGAACCAAGACGTCTGTATTTTAATGTAAAGAAGCCAAATCATGGGAGAGAGGAGAGAGAGCAGGTTTTGGCGAGTGGAGGTAGGGGCACACAGGTGTTCGGTCTGGCAAGGCGACTACTTGAGACGGTCGGCGCCAGTAAGTCTGGGGCGGCGAGCCTTCACTTCAATACCTCAACACACACGCAGCCCAGGTGTTCAAGACCCTTTTGCCTCGCTACGCGAAGCTATGGATCTCTCTTCTTTTTCACTCTTTTCGTTCTTTCTTTCTTTTTGCATTCTCTCTTTTCGTGCTTTCTTTTCTTTTGTATTATCTCTTTCTTTCGTTCTGTTTTTTTTCCACTTTTGCATTCTCTCTTTTTGTTTTGACTTCTTTTATTTTAATAACATTTTATTGTGTAGTTTTGTTTATTTATTCAAAGTTTTAATACGCACACCTGTGTCCTTTCTTTTTTTTTTCCTCTTTCTTCTTTTCTTTACTTCTTTCTTTCATCTTTCTTTCTTTCTTTACTTCTTCCTTTATCCTGTTGCTTTAACTTGTTTTTTTCCTGTTTTGCACCTCTCTTTTGTTTGGCTTTTTGTATCGTTCATTGTTATTAAATTTGATTTCGTTTATTTGGCCACAGTTTGTAAAAAGGACCAATAATTTGAAACTAACCCTTTTCTATGTTTGAATGCGATTATAAATTATGTTTGAGTGTATGTGAGAAATTTTGGAGATAGTGCATGTGCTTATGTGTGTACATGTGTGCCTGTTTAAGTACGTGAGTTTGAATGTGTGTATATGGTCTATATCATTTTTGGTGGAAAAAAGGCATTAATAAAACAACCAAGCAGAAAGCATTATTCCACTAAAGAGATTTTTGTTTTTAAAAAAAAATTTACTCTATCCATCACCCACAATGTATTACTTGATAGAACAAGTTGACGATGTGTGAAGAAAGAAAATAAAGTTCAACAATCCCCCCCTCTCCCGCCCACCTCATACCCACTCTCACACCATCCTATTCTCGGCCTACTCTTTTAGTGGAAACAAAGTTAAAATGCTTTAGAAAACAAATAGTCTTCAGAAATAAATATTTCTTTTCAAATTTTTTTTCTAGGCTTTTTCACTTTTTTTTCCCAGTGTCCTTCTCGGTCTGCGTCTCTTTTCAGTGTCCTTTCTCTGTCTCCTTTCAGTGTCCTTTCTCTGTCTCTGTCTTCTTTCAATGTCCTTTCTCTGTCTCTGTCTCCTTTCAGTGTCCTTTCTCTGTCATATTTGTTTCCTGTGCTACTCTTTCTTTTCTCTACGTTTTTTTTTGCTTTCTCTGTTTATTTCCTGCCTGCATTTTGTAGTGGGTGTGCTCCGTTTTGCCACAGCACGAGATACAAGAGGAGCCTGAATTGAAACAGAACGATGATGTTGCTGGTCCCGCTACTGCGCGTATCGCATGTCAAACCAGCTTCCGATGTGCTGGTGATGAAAATACAGAGCATACTCTTGCACTCAACACACACATACACACACACATGTATGTGTGTGAAAAGGGGAGGGCGTGTAGAACAACAGAGACAGACAGACAGACAGACAGACAGATAGAAAAGGAGAGATAGAGAAACAAAAAAACGAAGATCGAGTTACCAAAGACAAACAAACAAACAAACATTCACACCATCCACCCAACCACTCATCCACACACACACACACACACACACACACACACACACACACACGCACACACCCACAAACACACAAGAGAATTTAAAAAAAAAATACACACAAATCTGAAAACCAAAATAAATGTAAATTAAAATTAAATAAAACTTTTTTTTTTTAATGTGTCCGAGATAACAACGGAACCATGCACTGAATTGCGTCACACATTCACTCGTAATCTTTTATTTTAGTATGCACACAAAACTGCTCTTCGTCGACTGCCTGAACTATAGAAACTCGATTACAGGGAACTGCTTTGACCACGCCCCGTCCACAGATCCTTGTAACATTCACAGTGAGTTTTGCCCTGCTGAATAAATAAAGCTTATAACAACAAAAATAAGTCTTTCGGAAGTACTAATTTTTTTTTTAAGGAATACATTCCTAATTTTGAGCCTATTAATAGAAAGGGTTAGCCAACATTCTGGAGCTAAAAATAACCTCTACCAAAGCCGTTAAGAGACAGAACCTGTTTAAAAAAAAAATGGCTCGTAAGGTCTTTTCCTTTTATGTTGATACATTAGATCCTATCCTCCTACTTCAGACATCGAAGACGCACACTTCAAGCCGGGTGGTTCACTCAGAAATAGGGTCAAAGGTCGCACGGCTGTACTATTATTATTATTATTATTATTATTATTATTATTATTATTATTATTTATTATTATTATTATTATTATTATGGCTATTGACGCCTAATCTAAACAAAGCCCTAGGCGTTTACAAAGTCAAAAATTTACAACTAATCAAAAAGAAAACATACAAAACAAGAAAAGAAGATAATTTTTTCACTGATAACCACCTTCTGCAAAACACACACACAGAGACACATACACGCACGCACACATTATCACTTCTGTAATAAAGAAAACAATAAATCAATTAAATTAGTCACTGCGAGAAGCTAAGCACACCAAACATACTCAAAGACAATCAAAATTAAAGACTATGATGGAAATAAATAAGTTTTGAGATGTTTTTTGAAGGTTGGCAGGGAGGGTGAATGACGGATGAAGTGGGGGAGCTGGTTCCAGGTAACAGGGGCTTGATAAGAGAAAGACCTTTGGCCACAAGTTTTTGTCCTGACAGTGGGGATCGTAAAGATACGAGAGTCTGCAGAAGAGCGAAGCTGACGGGATGGGGTGTAGAGATGGAGTAGGTCAGATATATTTTGTGGGCCAGAAGCATCAAGGGACTATTAAAACAGGGGAAATCCCCTCTTTAATGTAATAACAGTGCGAATTTTATTGTAAACCTGTTTTGTTGTTTTTTTTTGCCCCAAAAGTAAACAAAGCGTTGGAATTGGGGCCTTTTAAAGAATGAAGGACACAATAATTATAATACACTGGGATGCCTCTTTCTATTGCTTCGCCCCTCTTCCCCCCCCCACTCCCACCACACCTTGCACCACTCCGCTCCACCACACGCACTAACCCACCTACTTGTTGTCCCTTTCCCCCTCTTTCCCCCGATTTCCCGGAGTTCACCCTTTCCCTACTCTTATTGGGAGGTCGTGGTTTTCTATATAAATAAAATCCCCCAACTTCTGGATATTTAATAATAATAATAACGGATTTTTATATAGCGGGTACTCCAGCCTATGACCAGACTCACCACGCTTTACATAGTCATTACATAAAAATACATGCACTCGATCAAACATCGCTTTTGCTACGATACACCAAAAGACGGAACAGTAAAGGTACAAACTATTTACAATTATGTACACAAATGACAAAAGTGACAGAAATAGTGTAGCAAAAACCTATTCACAGATATTTATATGCCCGGTTAGACCCAGGAAGAAAAACAGTATAAATATTTAGTGCTTTAAGTTACCACTGTTTCTGATCTGTCCTTCTCATTTGATCTATCTAGTTCCTAAATTTACTATCTTCTTCGCTAGACCAATCACCTACCTTTTTTTCTTGAAAACTCTCCCAGAATTCCTAAATGGTATATTGGGTCTATTGGGTCAGCTTGGGGACATTGGACGCTTTCTGCCAAATGGTCACTATGGATTTCTTTGGTTTTATTATTTACCCGTTTAGGCATTTTATATGTATGGGTTGTGTTAATTTTTTTTTATAACGATGTTTATATTCTATTTTGCTTTTGTAAACGGGGGTTTGATAAATTGTGAGTACCGCCTCAGCGTCCCCTGAATGGGATGCCTTATTGTAAAGTGACCGGCTGATGGAGTGCCTTCAGTGTTACCATTAGGGTTGTTTCAGCAGATTTTTTATGCGGATCGGGAGTGAGTCCTCTTTTAACCAAGTTGTGGTCCTGATTCGGCTCTTTGCAGTCCGTTAGACCCTATAAACAATGACTAACTAACTAACTCTTCCCCTTTTTCTCTTCTCTCTCTCGCTCGCTCTCTCTAACTCTTGTCGTCTTCTCCCTCAATCAATCCAAGCAAATTAATAGACACTGAAATCTCGTACAACACGTTGTTTGAACTCAAAAGATGAAAAACACTGGGTCAATGAGTGACCCTGACCTGCTGACCTCAAGAACACAAATCCTTGTCTCTCTCTTGCTGTGTCGAGCACATGCGCACTGATCAAATCGCTGAGAAATCACTATAGCATTATAGTAGGCCTACAGCTAGTGTTAAGTTCATTTTAGATGGATTCGGTACAGCGCATAACAATATTTCCATGACTTTGCGTTCAGAGTTAGAATTTCGACGGCGACGAAAAGTCTTCCTCACAGGACTCGATTTCTCTAAAGACATTTAAGTTTATACAGTGTTTCGCCTCTCTTTCCCTCAACTCCCTCGCTGCGGCACGATGAAAAGAGCCTGGCAATTCTGTCAAAAATGGCTTGTGCATGATGAGCCTAAATATAGGTGTATATAGGATTGCTCATCTGACTGTGTCCCACGAAGCAGCAAGTTTGCGCCTCGAGCACCTTCAGTTAGATTCTGCTTTAAGCCAGCACAAAGAGCAGCTATTTGAGATGTAAAGCGTTTGACAAGGATAATTCATTTGTTCCCTGTCTTGGCATACGTTTACAACAGCTTCACCAGTGACAGAAGGGAGTAAGAACGAAGCTGACTTACGTTTGACTGAGAGCTTATACAATGGTCGTCCGGCAGTGCTCACCTGTACCATCAGGAGGTCACCTGTGTCCGGCATGTGTTGTGATCACAAACAACAGCTGCTTGGCCCTACCAGGACACGAACCCTCATTATCTGCATCGTGATGTGTATGTTTGTTGTTGGTGGCGGTTGTGGTGGTGGTGATGGTGGGGGTGTCGGTGTGATGGTGGTGATGATGATAATAATGATGATGATGATAATGATGATGATGATGATGATGATGATGAGGAGGAGGAGGAGGAGGACGATGATTCCTTATGTTATAACGAAATTGTGCAGAACTATTTCAATTTGTTTGTATATACAAAACAATAATAGAATCATGTATAATAATAATAATAATAATAATAATAATAATAATAATAATAATAATAATAATAATAATAATAATAATAATAATAATAATAATTTGATTGCTTCATTCTTTACAGTTGGATTCCATTTTACGCCAGAGCATGACGATGGAAGAATATCCAAGGTGCGGAACTGAGTGAAAATCAAAAGGCAGCTGCCAAAATTAGCATACAGGTAGGCCTCCACATGTCCAGACTGTAGGAGAATCCTTTAGAATGTGTTTTAAAGGACCAAACAAAACAAAAGTGACCAGGAAATACTGACCAAAAGGTCATAACCTAATCTACTCACCTGCGTACCCTTGCCATTCGTCTGTCTCTTGACACCTGCACGGCACCGACAGTCTCCACTCATTACTATACCCACCCCCCTTCCTTCCTCTATCATCCGACCCCGTCCCCTCCCCTTCCCACACCCCCTGCCTACACACGCATATGCACAGTTAAGCGCACTCGAAGCTGACCTCTCATAGTGGTCAACGTCTTTCCCACGAATGTCAACACAGAAAAAACGGCATGTTGTTTGTTTTTACCCCTTTGAAGTTTTTCGTCCGCAAAAAGATCAGATGGAGACCGAGAGAAAACGACAACGAAAAATATTATATTTTCCTGCTGTGGATGGTTTGGATTTTGAATAATAATATTTGATCAAATGTAAAGCTGAAGGCGGAAACTCGGTACACCAAATTTGAATCGCAAGTTTCTGATTACGTTTAGTTATTGATTTACTCTGAGAACAACTTTACCTCCTACGTTCCTCCTTACAATACATTACATGATTATTGCTTTAGGTTCAGCGGACTCTTCCGGGCCAAATCAGGACCAGAGAGACGTTATCTTAAAATATTATAAAATGTTTCAAATCTTAAAAAACAAGCCTGTTACTTTTAAACACCCAAACAAACTTTCACATGACACCTCTTTAAAAGTCTTCTTTAAAACTGATGTATTAAAAATATGTTCTCTTTCTTCAATCAAATCACTCAATTCAGTCTTATCAATAAAATCTAAACTAAACAAAACATGTCGATATGATTTATATGCGATAAAACAAACCAACATCATGTATACGTTCCTCCTAGCATGCCAACTGTAGCATATACTTTGAAAAAACAAAGCTGTTTGCTTCAGAACCAGACAATGAAAGTTAGAGAGAGTGAGTGAGAGAGAGAGGGGAGAGAGAGAGAGAGAGAGAGAGAGAGAGAGAGAGGGGGGGGAGGGATGGATAGAGAGAGAGAATAATAAAATCAACAACACCTGGGTAGTAGGCGTTACAATTGTTGGTGTATTAGACAAAAACTTTCATCAGTAAGACCCAAGGACTGTACAAATCAAAACAGTCTAAGCATACATATCAGGGATGTCGTTTGGGTCGGATCTTCGGCTTTTAGCCTAAATTTTTATAAAAAAGCCGATAAATTGTCCGTCATGTCGGCTCGCCGAGCCGAAGTTTTCACGGGTGAATCGGCTCGGTTTTGTCCATTTTTGCGATATTCCTGTGCTGTACGCTTCCAGTTTAGGTGAGGATTCGATAATTACTAAGGTTAAACCCAGAAACTCTGACAGTATTGTGGTCTGTCAAGGGACAGTCTAAACTTTTTATTGTTTTTGTATGTCTAAAATTTAAGAAAATAAAATTTCTTTTCAATGTTCTTATTCTACTCTTAAAATTATGTTTTATTAATAAAGATATGCATCCACAGAACACCTTTAATATATGGAGGTGGAGGGTGCACGTTAACGTAGTGAATCTAGTCAAAAAAATTGTGAGATTGCTTTGGAAGAAAAAGCCGAAACTTTCTGTAAAAAGCCGAAAGTTTCACGGCTGTTTCGGCCAAATCGCCGAAGAAAAAATTTCCTAGCAACATCCCTGCATATAGTCAAGAAATTGAATCGAGTTCATTAAAAAGAATAGTGTACCATTTAGAAAATTATATCAATTATAAAAACTAATTATATTTAAAAACCTTCCTCTGAACCGTATTCACCCACGTCACCAAAACATAGTGTTCTGTAGGGAGAAGGGGGGGGGGGGAAGTAATATGATCTCACATAAAAACTCCCTCGCAATCGCATAACCCGTTCAGCCATAAAGAGTCATCTCCCCCTAGCCCCCAACAACCACCCCCACCCCCCAAAAAAAAATGAAAGAAAAAGAGAGAGACAGACAGACACAGAGACAGGGAAAGAGGGAGATCACAATAATGAACTCGATGACTTCATGACCTTGGACAGACGGCTGCAGCAGCTGTCCTGCACCAAGTCACCTGGTGGCAAGAGACAGCCCTTGCACACCCAGATTATCAAAGACTGTTGGAGGCAAGGCAACGCGGTGTCCAGCCTTTTCTTCAATCCATCTCCTACAGTAACAGTGAGAGATATTCTGTGTGTGTGAAAGCCTCGACTCGTGACAGTCCCGCCCGGTGTGGCAACCTGGACTCATGATGAACAGGTTGATTTATTGATTGATTTATTGTTGCTTTAGGTCCAGCGGACTCTTCCGAGCCAAATCAGGACCGGACAACCCCCGATCCGCATAAAAGATCTGCTGAAACAACCCCAGTGGGAAAATTGAATGCCCTCCACCGGCCAGTCACTTTACAATAAAGACATCCCACGCGGGGGACGGCTGAGGGTTGACCTCAACTGCGCGAACACCCCGGTTACAAAAACAAAATAGAATACAAACATCATTATAAATCATCAACCAAACACATACATATAAAATGCCTATAGTGCTAAATAGTACATTCATAGGAAGCCCTAGTGACCACCCGGCAGAAAGCGTCCAACACTCCCAAGCTGATCCAACAGACCTCATACACAAACAAGGAGTCTTGTCCAGGAAGAGTTTTCAAGAAAAAAGGTAGGTATGATGAACAGGTGAGCATCTGAGGATAACAACGTTATATAACTTCCGGACGTTCTTCTGGTTGGTCATTTGTCAGCTGTCCGGAATTTCAAACAATAAATATTTCGTCATGCATTCCCCCCCAACCCCCTTCCCCTCTCTTCCAAGGTAAATTTGTAATAGCAGTTAAGATGTTTCAAAGACAGCTAAAGAAAGCTAACTTTGACTCGGCTGAGGAGAGAAGATATTTGAATGTTGCCGAATATGTCAGCAACTTTCAAAGAACACAACCATGGGCCCGTGACAATGTTTGAAAGTAAGCGGTATTCCAATAGCCTATAATGGAACTGAATAAAATATCATATCTCCATTGTACAATAATAGGATTATGGTTTAATAGTAAGATAATAGCATTTCAGTTCAGAGGGTATAACATATAGAACGTATACCGCGTGTATTGTTTTGTTGTTGTGTTGTTGTTGGTGGTGTTGCTGCTGGCGGTGGTGGTGATGGGTGTGTTTTTTGCGTGCATGTGCGTGTGTGTTGTGCTGTCGGTGTGTTGCGACGCCTGGGCATTTTGTAACGTCACAGCCAACAAACCTCTCACTCGTTTATTTCAAAAACAAAATTTAGTTCAGCTAAGTTAAGTTCCAGTTAAAGTTAATTATGCATTCACGCAAGGGGCGAACGTATGTGACTTAGGTACGAGACTATTGAGGTCACCGAGGGTTTTCTCCGGGCACTCCGGTTTCCTCCCTCCCTTCAATAATGGTACAGGATGCAGTCAATATAAAATTTCAAAATTAAAAATTCGATTTTCTTCCGTCTTCTAATAGCGATCTCCCTGCCTTTACACCACCTGTTTGAGTGATGTATGCGTATTTGATGTGTGTGAGGGTAAATGAGACAGGTGAGCGTGTATGTTGGTATAGATCGCCGCGCTTTGAGCCTTGGGGAAAGGCGCGTACATAGCATCCTGTTTTATTATTATTATTCGTTCACTACATGTCAATTTCATCTGTCTAGTCCACGATTGCGTTAGCAGGGCGTGAAGTGTGGGCCGTGCGGTAGTTTGAAAGGTCAAAAAGATGGCCTAGTGGTCAGTTAGGCTGGACACATGTGTGTGTGTGTGTGTGTGTGTACATACCTGTCTTCCTGGATGCCCACTGTCCAGTCACGGCCACAGGTGCGTTGCTAAGGACAGTTTCTTAATGACCTCTGTCCGCATCTTCGCAACGCCTTAAATGTTTCCTGCGTGTGCCCCTCACCTGCATCTTATGGCCCTCGTCTGCTTTTTCTTCCTGCTTTATTATTTTACATTCTTGTGCTGCCGAGTGGGGAAATGACGGTGGAGAAATCAATCAGTGACGCTGAAACGTGTCATCTTGGGGATCTTTACTTAATGCGTCCATGGCGTTCCTGGAAGATATATAAAGAAATCTAATTTGTACTTGGCGAAAACGCAAAACAGTCGTAGATTTACCAGACAACATTTGCTGGACCGTGGGGGACATATGCTACTACGTAGCTGAGATAGTTGAAAGGCGAAGTTAAGCCTCGGATAATCTCAGTTACGCAATATGGATGATCCAGTGGTGTTCCTAGGATTAGAGGGCAATAGGACAAAATGTCCTAAATCATAAAACTAATCGGACATCATGTCCTGACTACATAAAAGCAATAGGACATTCAGATTGTGAAGCGAACCGATTAATGATGCTTCTTTAAGATCGTTGCAGAGGAAGTATGGTGTCGGTTATTTCCCTTTCAAAAGTGTCGAGAGTTGCGGCCCTTTTGTTGTTCGACGGAATGTACTAAAGAATGATAATAGTCTAGCATTGTCCACTATTCAAACTCGTTTTAACGGCTTTGAAACTCCAGTTTGTACAGACGTTTCTTGCAGTGACCGCTCTAGTCATAATACTATCGGACAATGACCGCTAATTTCGCAATAGAATCGGACATTTGACGGGACACAGGTGTTTGCATTCGGTCATTTTCCAAACGAATCGGACCATGACCGATGTCCGAGGCCTCGGGACATCACTGTCAGGATGGGAGAAGTAGGATCTAACTCCTACTATAATGGCTGGTAATTTTAGAGACAGGTTATACTTTGCATGTTTCTAAATCTTCAACTCTGCATGCACCTGTGTGTGCTGACTGAGAGCTCCATTGAAGTCCAATATGTCCACCTGTTTTGGCTGTGTAGGAATGTCCCCACCTGCTTCTAGTCTCTGTCATATCTTTTAATATTTTATTTCCGCGGATCTGGCCCAGCTGCCTTGATAGGCAGCCCGTATCATGCAATGTTCCATGATGCGGTTTATACATACCTGTAGTAGGAGAATGCTAATCCATCCATACATTGGTCCCGCAGCCAGTCGGCGGTTGGGGTGACATAGGGGATGCTGAGACAGAGATTTTTCCGCCACTTCGGTGTGTCTGCAGCTGTTGTCAGGAGACTGTCATTTCCTTATCCGCATGTACTATCCTGTTTGAAGAAGAAGAAGAAGAAGAAGAAGAAGAAGAAGAAGAAGAAGAAGAAGAAGAAGAAGAAGAAGAAGAAGAAGAAGAAGAACAACAACAACAACAACAACAACAACAGCAGCAGCAGCAATAGCAGCAGCAGCAGCAGCAGAGGGGAGTACAACAACAACAACAACAACAAGGCAATTGACGCATTTGACATCTGTCTCCCTCAAACAGACAGTCACGAACACATACAGAGAGAGAGAGAGAGAGAGAGAGAGAGAGAGAGAGAGAGAGAGAGAGAGAGAGAGAGAGAGAGAGAGAGAGAGAGAGAGAGAGAAAAAAAAAAAAGAGAGAGAGAGAGAGAGAAGTCGAAGTCGAAACCTGTAATTAGATAATAGCATTAGGTCCTATGGACCTGTCTTAGAGCTAGTCTTAATAAAATTGAGAGAGAGAGATTGGTGAGGGAGGGGTGGATGGAGGGGGATTAAATAAGCGCTCAATGGAGCAGAAAACGGAGGTAAAGGCCTAAATATTGGAAGGTTAACTTAATTCTATGTGAAGCGTGAATTCTTTGTGGTTATGTTAATTGCTATTTAAATATGTTTTGTTTGTGAAGTTTAGAATCGTTTCCTTGCACGTGCCAACAGTGTTAAAAACTAAAGTCTTACGTGTAATCCTTAACAAGATGAAACCAAACCTCCGAGAAATTCAAGCTGACATATTTATAGTGAGCGAAATAAGGTGTGCGTGGTGTGTGTGCGTGCGTGTGTGTGTATGTGTGTGTGTTTGCATGTATGTGTGTGGGTTTGAACGTGTATCAATTTGCACGTATGTCTGGGCGTGTATGTGTGTATTTGTATGAGTGTGTGTGTTTGTTGTGTGTGAAAGAGTGTGTGTATTTGCATGTTTGTGTGTGTTGTGTGTGTGAAGGAGAGAGATGACATATTTATTACACAGAGAAGAGATAGGAGGGGAGGAGTGTGTGTGGGGGTGTATCACTGTATGAGTGTATGTGTTTGTGTGTGTATGTGTGTGATAGAGAGAGAGAGAGAGAGAGAGAGAGAGAAAGCGAGAGAGAGAGAAGCATGAACATATAACAACAGGGTGACAAGATGATCTTTGTTTATACCTGTTTTATCCTCGGTATGTCACAACGAACACTCCTGCGTCTACAGCCAGGTGTGAACCAGCACACTGATCACGTCACTAACATTATTAGGCTCATCTCGTTGTCATCCCATCTCATCGTACATTACATTACATTACAGGGACCAGCGGACTCTTTTGAGCCAAATCAGTATTATAAATCATCGTACACAAGATAAAATGCAAGGCGAATGCCTATGTTTTAAAATATATTTAAAAAAAAAAGGTTAAATCGAATCGTTAAGATGGAAAAGTGAGATCCAACAGCGGAGCTTTGGGTCATACTATACGAGGTGAGTCAAAAAGCACTGCCATTTTCTTTAGGACAGGTACAATTACCCACACGAGAACATGTATCATACGTCAAACTGAAGCTGGTCTTCTGTGGATCTTCTCAACATAGTCACCGTTTCTCTCAATAGCAATGTTCCATCCTCGAATGAGAGCATGTATCCCTGCCTCGTAAAACTTTGTTGACCGTTCTAGTCAGCGCTCTCGGTACCCAAGGGCCACACACTTTTGAAAAGCCAAGTGATTCAACAATGTTGTAAGCACTTCTGTGGCTCACTTCAAGGACCCCTTGGGGTCATGAGCAATCTTGCCACTGTAGATTGTTCTAACCTATAAAGGGAAAAGTGAAAGCCCCAGTTGAAAACCTGTCTTTCCTTTATAGGCATGACCGATTCACTGCGGCAACAGTACCCCCGTTGGAGTGCCGGGGGTTTCAGTATAAATAGTATCCCCACTTTCTGGAAATGTAGTCCCCTATGCGCTCAATGTGTCCGGGGACACAAATTTAATTAAATTAAGAAGGAAATTTAGTGCTTTAAATTCCCACTGTCGCTGTCTTCCTCATTTGCTCTTTCCCATTCCTGTTCTGTCCTATCACTCTGCTATACTATCTTCTTCTTCGCTAGATCAATGACCTACCTTTTTTCTTGAAAACTCTTCCTGGACAAGACTCCTTGTTTGTGTATGGGGTCTGTTGGATCAGCTTGGGAGTATTGGACGCTTTCTGGCGGGTGGTCACTAAGGCTTCCTATGATGTTATTATTTAGCAATATAGGCATTTTATATGTATGTGTTTTGTTGATAATTTATAATGATGTTTGTATTCTATTTTGTTTTTGTAACCGGGGGTTCGATTAGTTGGGGTAAAGCCTCAGCCGTCCCCTGCGTGGGATGTCTTTATTGTAAAGTGACTGGCCGGTGGAGGGCATTCAGTTTTCCCACTAGGGTTGTTTCAGCAGATCTTTTATGCGGATCGGGGGTTGTCCGGTCCTGATTTGGCTCGGAGAAGTCCGCTGGACCTAAAGCAACAATCAATCAATCAATCAATCAATCACTTCAAGGTTTTCTACCAACTTATTAGGAGTTATGCGCCCGTCTTCTCTGATCAGAGCATCTGCTTTTGCTTTCTTACTTGCAGGATTCACAGGAGAGGACAGCCGGCCAGAACGGGGTATATCGGCTCACAGTTCCCACCTTTTCATCATTCAGACGACGGACCCACCTGCAGATATTGCTATAATCTAAAATATTGTCCTGAAACACATTTTATAATCGTCTGTGAATGTTCACAGGGGTTTCCCCCTCAGCAAAAAGGAACTCAATCACTGCTCTTTGTTTTGAACGCAACTCTAAGGGGCAGCCATTTTGAATTTTCCTTGCAAGTCTAAAAACTTGCAAAGTGAGAAACAAAATATTTCATAACGTAAATGATATAATCATTTATAATTGCCACAATTTTCAGTCGTTTTTTTTTTAAAACTTCACCTGAAATACAAAACATGGCATTACCTTTTGACTCGCCCTCATAAATAGATCTAGTCTTGTCAGCCGGCATGTGAAGAGTCGTATTACATTACACTCAATTGACTGCCAAGTTTTACTCTATTAAAGCGACCCACTTTGACCATGCCCCATCGGACAAAATCTTTGTAGCATTCACAGTGAATGTTGCTCCATTGGCCAAATAATAACTCTTTCAAAAGTATAGTTTTTTTTGTTTTTTTTTTAAAATCAATACATTCCATAGTTGTTTTTTTGTGCCTATCAAAAGCCACCGCTAGCCACTATTCTCGCTTTTAAAAATAGCATCCACGAAAGCCGACAAGAGACAGAGCCCGTAATAACGTTTCTCGGCAAGGATTTTTTGTTTTAGGTTTAGACCTATACGATAGACCCTACCCTACCATACCCTACACTACCCAACACTACCCTACAATAAACTATCCTACCCTACCCTACACGACCCTACACTACCCTACCCTACACGACCCTACACTACCCTACACTACCCACACTTTTGAAGCCGCGTGGTTCATTCAGAAATAGCGTCAGAGGTCACAGGGGTGTGGTACTGGTGTACCGTTAAACAGGGGGAATCACCAACTGTCAGAAAGAAAATTGAAAATTGAAACATGAGCGGTTTGTTTGAGCAAAGAAAGTCCACCTTTATCACTGGTGAAATGCAATAAAAATGCGAATTTTAGGGTAAACCCGTTTTAGCCAAATGTAAACAAAGCCTTCGAATTGGGGACTTTTCACTTAGTTTTTTTTAACCATCGTGATGGATGCAGTTCCATGGTGTTTTTGTCACCAAAGATGGGAACAAGGACGACAGGGATGACAGAGGTAATGGAAGACCTGCAGGCCCCCTTTGTAACCATTCGCTTGTTGCTTGTTGAGTTCAGTAACCGCAAGAACCCACTAACACTGTGTCGCAGAGACTAGCCGACGCAAGTCTCGGCTAGGCAGTAAGGCACTAGCTAGGTGAGCGGGGTCCTCTGCCACAGTCGTCCAATGTCAGTAAGTTTATGCCATGATTTTTCAAATGGTGTTTCATTACAACTGTGAAAGATTAAGATAAAGAACGAGAAGGTCAGAGTAGTCTATAAACCGAGACCTGTATAGTCTGTATGTACATGCATGCAGTCCAACGCACGGATTTTAAAGCTCCTGACACTCATTTCATATACTGGCGAGTGACACACACAAACACACACCCACCCACCCACCCACACACCCACACACACACACCCCTCCTCCCTCTATCCCCCCCCCCAACTCACACACACTGTGTCACTAGAGCTACTGTAGCTCTGTGGCTTCCGCGTTTTCGCAGGGAAAACTCAAGTTGCGCCCGCAATATATTGACAACAACAACAACAACAACAACAACAACAATAAAACCACCTATCCTAAAGCCCTTCTCCGAGAAATTGTCGCTACCTTTAGAAAGAATAAACCCGTTTAGTTTCCTCTAGCTATAATAAAAGATGGTGTTAGAAATAAAGTCCAAATATTTATTAATTTATTTAATCGTGGTAATAAACCGTTTTCCAGCTCAAGAGCTGCTCAAGGCGTTGGCCGATGCAGGATCTAACTCAAGCCCGAGGCGCCCACTTCCAACCTTTGGGCGCATTGTCTGACGCCCAGACTACTGGGTGACCGAGTATGGGGGGAGAAGGGGCCTGGTGAATGCAGGGTGTATATGTGTAGCCTGCACTCACCCTTCTAGAACATGAGCGTCAGGATCTTTAAACTCCGTGCTATAGGATGCGCGCGGGAACAGACTAGACCTCGGTTTATGCTCTCATCCGAAGGAGTATTATATTACTCAACAAATGGTCACTAGCCTTTCCTGACTTGTTTCTTATGCATTGTGTGTACAAAATATTTTTTTTTAGAGGACATATATTTATTTTCTGAGCAATACGATACAAGATACCAAATGATTGTCCTTATTTACTTGTGAAGAAATCATTGTCCTCATTTACTTGTGAAGAAATCATTGTCCTCATTTACGTGTGAAGAAATAATTGTACTCATTTACTTGTGAAGAAATAATTGTCCTCATTTACTTGTGAAGAAATCATTGTCCTTATTCACTTGTGAAGAAATAATTGTCCTCATTCACTTGTGAAGAAATAATTGTCCTCATTTACTTGTGAAGAAATCATTGTCCTCATTTACTTGTGAAGAAATCATTGTCCTCATTTACGTGTGAAGAAATAATTGTCCTCATTTACTTGTGAAGAAATCATTGTCCTCATTTACTTGTGAAGAAATGATTGTCCTTATTTACTTGTGAAGAAATGATTGTCCTCATTTACTTGTGAAGAAATAATTGTCCTCATTTACTTGTGAAGAAATAATTGTCCTCATTTACTTGTGAAGAAATAATTGTCTCCATGAACACGAAAAAACATCATTGTTGACTTGTTCACATACTACACAAACATATCGCGCTTTTATTTATGATGACATCTTAAGAAAGAGCACTTTAAAACATTTCGCATATTGTATTCTTACCGGTAAATATATGATGCACAACAACAAACGCCATTGTTTATTAGCAGCATGTTACAAGAAGAGGATTCAAAAAAAGATTTCATTTATTATCAGGCAAAACATCACAAGCCAGCGTGCCAAAGAAGAGGATTTGAACAGATTTAATTTGTGTTTGTTTATAGTATTTACTTGTGAAAATAAAACAAACCACTTCGCTCCGTTGTTAAGAGGTCTTTTTACAGAAAAACGAATTCATTATAAGACGTTTTATTTATTGCATTATTACGTGTCGTGGACTTGCGTCCCGCCCTCTTGGATTATCACAATTCCTTTCATGTCGAGTGACGTAAAGACAGAGACTTATGGCTAACACACCTGTTATGCCAATGTCCTCACCCATCATGACGCAAAATGTCATAATAAAGACATCACACCTGCTTAATAAAGCTAGCTACAATACCAATCAACTTTCCTATCAAGAAATCGAATCTGACAGTAAGCTTAATCACAACTACAAAATCAATCAATCAATCAAATAAAAAAAAATACAAATGTTTAAATACCACATTTTAAAATAAAATTGGTTTTAGGATTATTGCATACTTATCTCACGAGACTATTGTAACTATACACTGAAAATCCCAGTTCACAAACTCTCTCTCTCTCTCACTCTCACTCTCTTTCTTTCTCTCTCCGTGAACACCTTTAAAAAGGCAAAGATTCAATCAGATAAATAAATGGGGCAGATATAGGACAAATAAATTAAATCAAGAAAAAGATTTTGGAAACGTTAACAAGAAGTTTTAAATGAGAGAGAGAGAGAAGAGAGAAAGAGAGAAGACAGACAGACGGACATACAGACAGACAGCAGAGAGGATTCAAAAATGCAGGAAATACCACAATGCCACATGTAGTTGTATACGGTCCCAGCACTGCAAATTTGTCTGCATCTGCTACAGTTTTTCCTGCTGAAAATGCAGTGTTTTATGTTGCCTTTCAAGTTTCATGGTCCATCGACTGCTGATGGAAGCAATCAGTGTTTAAAGGCAGTCTAGACTGCAGACAAACGGGATGGAGACAGTCAGATAGGTTTAGATGATACAAGCGCGATAATCAAGGCAAAAGTCTTGAAATCATACCCATCCAGGAGCGAGGAAAAACACATCTTCCATTAAACGCCATCCCGTTTCATGTTCAGCCAACCAGAAGCCTGGTTTTATCTCTGTTATGGCAGCGCCCTGACAAGGAAGACAAGATAATAGGGAAGAGTTGCCGCCCTTTGCGCTGCAATGATGTACAGTGGCGCCACTTTGCTGGCGTCTAGGGGGCGCGGTAGGGTCAGGGGTCAGATTAAATACCGCAGAATTGTGTCATTATCAGGCTTTTCAGCTGCTTGTAGGTAATTTACTTCTCTCGATACAAGAAGCAACAACACCGAGTCTTTGACTGGATAAATAAATTAATTCACTGCCGTGCCACCCTCGGTACTTACTTCATGGCTGCTGACGATTTTTGTCTGACATTATGTAGAAAATAGGAATTTTCTTTATAAAACTACTTTCAAAAATGCAGGAAATACCAAAATGCCACATGTAGTTGTATACGGTCCCAGCACTGCAAATTTGTCTGCATCTGCTACAGTTTTTCCTGCTGAAAATGTAGTGTTTTATGTTGACTTTCAAGTAAAACAAAAGGTGTTCTTTTCGTTTTGTTTGTGTGTAGCTGAGGAAGTGTAACAAATTACACGAAATATTTTAGTTTACGGTGTTTGGGTGTTCGTTTTTATCACAATAAAACTACTTTCAGGAAAACCCAATAATTTTAAGACACTAGTTTCTGTCTGTCTCTCTATCTGTGTCTGTCTGCCTATATGTCTGTCTCATTCTCTTTCTCTCTCAAAACAACAACAACAACAAAACAATTTAAAAAAAAACACTTTAAAACAACACCCAACAACGGATAAAGAACTCTTCTCCCCCTCTCCCTACCTTCCGAAAGACTTAAAAGTTAATTAAAACCAATAGCTTACGAAATAA